>APFE031636975.1:0-146861 GCA_000404065.3 Pinus taeda
AGAGGATTGACCCTAAAACTCACCCCACAGCTCATTAGCAGAGTCACTGATCTACCGATGGGGGTACCCTGGGATAAAGAGGAGAGGAAATTGGGCCAAAAGGCTAAAAAGGAATTCTTCTTACCAGAGGAACAACTTCAGAGGATAAGAATGGGTTCTAGAGAACCAGCCTACAACCATTTTGGAGCGAAGTCAGCCTTCAAATTATGAAATATATTACCTGTGAGGGGCGGTTCAACATCGTATATGGTTATCACTTCCGTTTGCTAACTGAAGTTAGGCACCAAATGGATTTTCCCACAGAACAAAAGTTGAGCATCCCCTACTTCTTCCTGCAATCCTTGATTAAGTATGCCACAAAGCTGAGGGAGGGAAAACCAGACCAGCTGGCCCATCATGGGCTTATCAGGCTCTTAGTAGAGGATGCACTCCATACCTACACTGTCCCTCTCTCCTGGGAAATTTTTCGAAATATGTCTAAGGATGATGACATCCGAATTTTGGTCAAGGAGCTCACTTCCTCCAGCAGCGAGGAGAAGGAGCACATTGAGGCAGAAAAGAAATCTAAGGGTTAGAAAACCCCGAGAAAACCACCAAAGCAAGGACATAAAGAGACACGAGAGAAAGGCCAAGCAGTTGAGGCCAAAATGGTGGGTGGTAAAATGACACAAACACCCAGGGAGAAAAGGTTGCAGAGCAGGGCAGAAAAGACTGAAAAATTCCAAGCAAGTGATGGCACACCTAAGGCAGCCAAAACCAAGCTAAAGGAAAAAGCACCCCCAGCCAAGCAGGCCAAAACAGTGCCAACTGGTCCTACAGGAAGCCAGAAGGCCATTTCTACAGGAAGTCCAAAAGCTGCTTCTACAAGAAGCCAGAAACTAGTCAGCACAGGACTTTCTACAGGAAGTCTGAAAAAAGGGCAATGGAAGGAAGAATCTCCTGAGATTTTAGCTAGGAGGCAGTAGCTGTGCTGGCCACCCTCAACACCTCTCCAAAGAAGAAAGAAAAACGGAAGAGGGAGCCTTCCATGTATCTTAAGGCGAGAAGAAGCACAAGGATTAAAACTGGTAGACCAAAGGAGAAACAGTCCAAAGAACCAATTACAGTTGAAGACACCCCATCCAAACAAAAGACATCCATAACATATGAGCGGGGAAGCCCAAAGACATCCACATGGAAGGAAAGGATGGAGAAATTGAACTCGTAGGCCTCTCTACAGGATGCTAAGGCTGCTCTACAGGAAACATTGGCTAGGCTGAAAGAGACCGAAAAGATGGAGGAAAAAGTAGCCAAGTCATCACAGGAGGAAGAGAAGACCGATACCATTATGGAACCAAGCCCCCAGCCCAGCTTGGGCTCTTATTATAACTTCTTAGAGGTCGGGAAAATCATTCCTCAAAAATTCACAGTGCCACTTTTCCTAGCACTAGAGGAAGAAAGAGAATGGACCCACACTTGGATGAAGATCGCTAAATCCAAGGGGGTGGCAGATATAGGCCTTCTGGAGGAAAAGCTCAAGGAGACCCAAAGAGAGTTGGCAAGGGTACGGCATGTGGAGAGCTCCCAACAGGCCAAGCTACGAGAAGAGAAAGAAGACGACACAACAGCCAAGGACACCACAGAAGAGCCTCGAGGAAATGAAGGAATGCAAGCTGATCTTGAGGAACTAAATCGGCAACTACAGGAAAGGGAATTGCAAGCAGGCCTAGAGATAAAATCTCTAAAACAACAGATACAAGAAAAGGAGGCACAACTGGCCTGCATGGCTAGTTGGGTAATGGAAGCTCTACAATATAGGTAGCCGGCCAAATCCTATGGCCTATACCTCAAGGATCAGTGGCTGCAATTCCAAATCAACATGTTGGCACAGAGTGGTATCACCTAAATCCAAAACCCCCAACAGTTCACGGATTTATGTAACAACAGTTCATCATAAGACAAGGCCAAGCTATCAGAGTTCTACCTTCATAATTTGGCCCTTCCAAACATAACCTCATCGGACCCCAGCACAGCAGTAGGGGACATGCAGCTGATGGCAATGATCTCATAGCTAAACCACGAAGAAAAGAGAGCGGCAGAGGTTAGAAGTGTCATGGACCGAGAACTACAGAAACCGTTGCTGATTAGAGCAGAGCCAGGGGACCCCACAGCATTGATATCCGCCCTCCAGCACCTAACAACCAACTCTCAGGCTCTGTTAGAGTATATGGATCGGTAGGCTCAGGCCATAGCACACTATGAGAATATGGAGTGACTATTGGGGGAAAATTGTGTTCATGATTGCACCCGTAGGTGGAACACATTGTCCCACAACCTCAAAATCAAGGAATACTACACTCCAACTAGAATGAGGGAGGCCTTGGCACGAGTGCCTCTCTACAAAAAGTCTATGTAGAACCTCCAGGCTAGCTGGATAGGCCTCAAGTTAAGTCCACCTTTGCTTTTGGGATTGTTAGAAGGCGGCACAAAAGAAGAAGAGCATAAGCAGTGGGAAGAGGTGGAAAGGAAGGCCAGATTCCATGACAGTGAAGAGGATACTACTTCAGAAGCCTGGGATGTGAGGGAGGCGATCAAAGCAATTAAGGACGAGGAGCTAGACTAGTTTCTCAAAGGATGAGAAACCCATTTAGCAGGGGGGTGATGATGAGCCACAAATTGGGTAACTTATTGGGCTCATTTTGCCTAATTATCCTTGTTCAGTCCTTGGTCAATCCTCCATTTTTCATAGCTTATGCATTATTTTTTAGTATTTTTATGTCATTTGTACGAATAAGGGTGGCCACTCTTCCTAGGTGGCTAACACGTGCTTATTTCAGGTTTTTCGACAGATGTTGGAGCAAAACCGAGCAATCATGGGATAGATGACAGCCAAGCTTGAGGTGAGGATTCGTAGGGGGGTTGTCTATGACATTAAATATCCCTTCCTTGGGATCTCCAACCCCATCTTTGAGCTCACAGGCCACCAAAAACGGATCTTGAAGGCAGCCAAGCAGATTTTGGAAAAGGGACTGTCTACTGACAGTTTAGACAGCGAAGTCCCCTAGATTTAGGAGGCCTGCTAGGGCCCTCGTGGTGTATAAATGATAAGGCCTCAGCCTTAGTAAGGGACTTTTTGAAACCATTGCATTTTTTTGCACTACAATGTTGTCACCTTCAGCTCATTTTCTTGTAGCCATTTTGGCATAACTCTTGACTAATGACTATTTTATGATAATGATAAGCAATCCTATTTTATATCAGCTCTGAGTTTTCTATGGGAGCCGTAGCTCTCAAGGTTGGGCCCAACCTGAGAGCCTACATCCTCCTTCATGTACTGTTATCTTTCCTTTATGCATCGTTGTTTTACTTTTTATGCATTTGCAAACGTATTTCTATTAGGCACATTAAGTTGTGTTGATTAACTAGGTCATTGTTTATGAATAGAATTGCTTCAGGTGTTTAGAATAGATTGGTAGGATAATAACAGGGAAAAAAGCTCCAAAAAAGGGTCAACAAACACTTTTGGTTTCACCTCTTCTTCATTGGATCAAGGGCTGGAATTGAAGTAACCGTGTTGTCCCAAACAAAAACACTAGTTTGCTTTGCCATGCAATCATTAGTGTGTTGTTTTCATTTGCAGAAGTTGGTTATGTGTTCAGATCTCTGAAATGTCTCACTGCATAGTTGATATATATGGTTCTCCTTCAAATAAAGCTTCTGTTCATTCACTTTATTGTTATCTAGATTAGATTAGCTAGGACTTTGATTACTTGCAAGACTTTATCCATTCAGTTGAAAGTACACAGTATAGAACATCTCCTCCACTCTTTCATACACCCAAGCTTCATCAAAACCATCTCCTAACTAGGTTCCTCGTCTCACATTTGTCCTCTTACCCACGTAACCCTACCCTTTTTGTGCAACCATTATTTCAGCCTTCTTTGAGCCAATTCAACCATCTACACCTTCTCACCACTCCATCCAACAGTCCCTGGGCCACTTCAGACCCCTATCCTACCTCCATATCCATTCATGCATCTTCCCTCACTCACCCATCCTCCAAAATCCCATTTTTAAACATCCTGTAGAAATTTCTCAACATCCTGTAGAAATTCTTGAACATCCTGTAGACCCCTGCACACTTCCTGTAGAAGCTCACAAATGAGGTTTCTTGATAGCCAAACTTTGTGAAACTCTCTAGAAGGGTTTTAGGGACTCCTTAGACCCTCTCTGAACCTTCCCGACCTCTTCCAAGCATTTCTCCTCCTTGATCCACCCCTGCACAGTCAATAACAGTGAAAGCATATGCATGATGAAACTGACGACTTAATCAAAAATACAAAAAGATGTTTTCTTCAGATAGAGGTAGTCTAGACACATGTATTTTACCTTCATAGAAGTAATGGCATCTCTTTCAGTAGTTTGCATTCTCTTCTTTGTGTCAGTAGGACTAGCTGGTAGAGTTAGGGTTTGTTAGGGTTTGCGTTTTCCTTCAGTTTTTCAATCTCTTTTCGCAAATAGATTAGCTTCCTTCAAGTTAGCTTTCATCCATCAATTAAAAATCTTCTTCTAAGAGCTCATAGAAGTTGGCTTAAGCTCCTAGTAGACTTGTGCCAGCTAACCAAGTGACAGCGACGGCAAGAGCTAGTACTTGTGCATACAGCATCGTTGCTTCCAAGTTTGTTACGAACTACCGGGTTAATAAAAGTAAAGAAGGGAGTACTAGGAGTTGCAGCATTATTGCTGCAATACTGGAGCCCACCAATTGGTTAAAACAGTCACCAAGGATGTGGTATCAGAAATTTTATACATTTATAGGGGGACTTGGCCTCACCAGAAGCAAAGCAGATCACTATGTGTATTTTAAATTAATTTGTGACCGTGTTATTTATCTTGTCTTATATGTGGATGATATGTTGCTCGTTGGAAATTACAAAGAAATTATCCAAAATTTAAATACCAAATTGTCCTCCAAATTCGACATGAAAGATCTTGGTGCTGCAAATTATATTTTGGGCATGGAAATTAAAAGAGATTGGGAAAGAGGAAGCTCTGGTTAAACCAGAGGAAGTATGTTGAGACAATATTGCAGAAGTATGTTGAGACAATATTACAGAGGTTTAACATGCAATATAGTAAACCGGTGAAGTTTCCTATTCTTGTAGGTGTGAGGTTAACTATTGAACAATGTCCCTAGACACAAGAAGAGGAAGAGGACATGTCACATGTTCCATATCCAAGTGCAGTAAGTAGACTAATGTATGAAATGGTCTATACTAGACCAGACATTGCACATGCAGTGGGAGTATTGAGCAGGTTTATGTCAAAACCAGGGAAGGAGCACTGGACAACAGTGAAGCGAGTTTTCAGGTATTTGCGTGGCACTAGTGATTATGGTTTGTGCTGCCAAGGAAGATCAGGATTGGACAAAATGTTGGATATTCGTGGCTTTGTTGATGCAGACTAGGCTGAAGATCTGGATCAAAGAATATCTACAAGTGGGTATGTGTTTAACCTATTTGGAGGTGCAGTTAGTTGGATGAGTAAGAAACAATCTGTAGTGGCACTATCAACTACAGAGGCAAAATACATGGAAAACACTTATGCAAGCAAGGAAGCAGTTTGGTTGTAGAGATTGTGTTCAAGTATGGTGTTAGTACAAGGAGCTACAAGGATAAACTGTGATAGTCAAAGTGCAATTTTCTTGGCAAAGAACCCCGCATATCATTCAAGGACAAAGTACATTGATGTTCAATATCACTTTGTGAGGGATATGATAGAAGACAAAAAGATGTTGCTGGTAAAGGTGGACACTTTGAAGAATATTGTAGATGCATTGACAAAATATGTGAGGTCTCAGAAGTTCTCCAGGTGTAGAGAAACAATGGGTGTTTTAGGGCTGGAAAAATGACTAAGCTTTCTTCTGCCCCCTATGGAAAGAAAACAACAAGTGGGAGAATGTTGGGTTTTGTTATATTCTTTCCATGAGTAGGCCATGTACTTAACTGAGGGGTTAGAGGGGGGTTAGAGGGGGTTATAAATATGTATTATAACATTGAAAGGAACATAATGAAAAATCAATCTAGTAGTCCCAGTTTTGGGATCCAGGGGAAATCTCTGTGTATATGTATTTTATGTGTTATGCTCTCGTGTTGTTTATTTTCTGTGTTTTAGAATTCGCATGCAGGTAATTTTTGTATGGGGTTAAAACCTACAAACAGCTCTCTTACGTATGGTGTCATATTCTCAATTATCTTTATAATGTTCTTTTATAATATTTATCTTATGCATTCTGCCCTATTCTCAATTATTTTTATAATTTCTTTTTCCAAAATATTTCTCTCGTGCACTATGACATATTCCTTTGTCACTCTTGAGGTTGCAACTCGAATCACAACAACATTAATGCATCAAATTTCATGAGAATTTTGTACTTGAGCACGCTTGGGAAAAAGTAGTACTAGGATGGGTGGGTTATTTGGAATTTCTAGCTTTTCTTCTTTTGTCCCTCTCTAAGTATCATTGTTCCAAATTTTTAGGTCATTGGTATCAAAATGCTATGCTCTTGTCTATTTTTTAACATGTGTCCCCAACGAGGTTAGGGTGCATGGAGATTGGAATCAAACTATTGCAACTTCTGCAAGACTATCCTCACTGACACTAACAACCTCAGATGGAAGAGAAAAAGAAAAATGACAGAGAAAGAGATCCCATAAAATTGTTGCCCAAGGAAGCATTTACATGATAGAGGAGTGAGATGATGGACAGTTTCACTGATATCCTCTGTCAACTCCAAATAAAGGTAAAAAAATATTCAATAAGAGGAGATTTGGAAGCTTGGTACCCTCTCAGGTAAAATTTAACTTTGACGTCCCCCTATTTGAAGGAAAAATAGATGTAAAATATTTATAAAAATCGTTGAATCTACTAGGGGGATATTATACAGTCCAAATTTTTTTTGACAATTAGAAAATTACCTTCACACTATTAAAATCTCTTCCCTGTCTCAAATATTGATGGGAAGGTTAGTACGAGAGACTCACTGAAGACGAGTCTAGGGTAACAAGGCAGGCCCCACCTAGGCCATTTTTGTGGTTGCCCTCAAGGAGGAATTATATCCTATGTGATACTATGAAGACCAATACATAAGGTGGACCACACTACAGCAAGAAAGGGACCAAGCAGTACAAGAGTTCACAAACATCTTTCATACCTTATCCACCGAGTTGGGTATCAAAGACCCAGAGAAAAATTTGGTTCTCAAGTATCGTGGTTATCTGGATAGATACATCCAAATAAAAATGGATTTCTTGGACATCTCCTCACTTGGTGCAACATACTGATATGTTATCAAAATAGACCAAAAATATAAACAAAAGAAGAAAGACTTTAGATCTGAAAATCCTTCACAACAGAAGAAGGGCAAGAAATAGGGTCAGTGTGAACCTCCCCACGACAACCCAACTAAGCCACAAATAAACAATGGTTCTGGAAAAACAAAGGAAGACACTGGGAAGTCATGTAGGATCCATATAAATCCCTCACATAACACTAAAGAATGCCACCTAAAACAATCATTATTAGCGGACCTTTAAATAAACAAATAAACTCTAGATCATATTTTGATTTAGAGCAGAATAAAAGGAAGTTGATCATTATGAAAAACCCAAAGTTCCATGATCAAACCAATCATATCAATACAAAATATCATTTGATTTAACATCATGTTGAGGCCAATACCATTCACCTATGCCATTTTTCCACAAATTCGTAGATTGTAGACATCTTCACCAAAGTGCTTGGAAGTGAAAATTTTGAAATATTTAGAATGATGCTTGGACTCAACAACATGCCTTAAATTAAGGGGGAATGTTGACACCTAATATTTAGGTATTAGGAAAATATTGTAAATATTTTTAAATAAGAGAATAAAGAAGGTGGAGAGACATTGAAATATGAATTCCAAGGGTTTCCCTATCCTTGTATATCTTATTTATCTTTCTTAATGAAAAATGTTAATTTGTGGAGTTACCAATGCCTACCTCGACATACATGAATTCCATAACAAGGAAGATTCAGAATTCAAGCAATTATCAAATTTTAATAGATGTACAATAAACTAGTTGAATGTGAGTAATTTTCCACCCAACTATAAGCTTAGTTGAACCTTATTTATCTACAACTTTCCACCCCACAGGGGGAAATATAAGTAAATATCAATAATTGTGCATAAGAACCAGTTGACATGGAATAATTTCACAAAGAAAACTAAGAATTATTTACTCTTTATAGCTAGAAAATTCTCTTCACTATGATTATTTACTCCTCCTAGCACCTTCTTGTGTGGCTCATAGGGAAACCTCATCCTTATTGACTCTTTAGAACTTGCAAATTCTCTTCATTATGAGTAGTTCCTCTCTCTAGCACCTTCTTGTGTGCCCCACAAGGCCCTAATTCTATTGTCCCATGCTCTAGCATTTGTAATTGTGCCAAAATGGTTAAGATTGTGAATAATTGCAGGGTCATTGAAAAGATTGCATTAAAAAATAGTGTTTGTTTCAAGTTATAAATTCATTATCATAATTGAAATAAAAAAGAATTAATTAATAATTAAACTAATGGATTTTATAAAGCCAATGTGTACAATCAAAGCATTTGGAAAGATATTTAAACAAAGGAAGTGAAACTTAAAATAATGGATAATGATCTTGTTGATTATTGTTGGAAATAATTTCAAATTTTATTTTAAATTTCCATTAGCGGTACTCATGATTTTGACATATGAATCATGATGATTAGGTTATCATGGTCTAGTGTTTTTTGGAGGAGTATACCAACAATGTAAGCATTTGCATTCAATATTTAGGTATGCTCTGACATGTAGAGTTCTCTGCATGATGAGTGATCCAAGTGGATATTGGTGGCCACCCACCAATTCCACTTCGACCCCAACCATTGTTTCTTTTAGTTTTTCAGTTTCATTAATTGTAGCACAGTTTACTATTTTTAGCAGTTTTTCGGGTCCTGGACTTCCAAAGCCGTTTTGAGGCCCTAAATGACATTTTATTGGAAAACTAGGAGCCACATGGGACCACGTTCTAATATTTCTCTTACTAAAGTCTTATTCCATGGATAGATCTTTCTAATGAGGTATTGTGCACATCAAATAGAGATCGTATGGCAAAGTTACGACCCCGGGAAGTTGATGTACCAATTTACCCAAAACGAGGCGCATAGTTTGGCGCTTCATCTCCTAGGGTTAGGTTTTTGGATGTTTAGGGTTTTCCATTGTTTCTCAACAATAAATAGGCCTTCGAGCCTCATTGTAAGAGAGTTAAAAGGCATGTAGCCACCACATCTCTTCTCAAAGATAAGCTACCATCGCCCTAGCTAGTTTATTTCCATTTTTGTTTGTAAGCATATTTCGCTATTTTACAGTAACGAAATGAAGTATTATTTTTGTTGCGTCTCTTTATGTATGGTTATATATGTAAATTTTTGTGTTCCTATTTAAATCTAGATCAATGGTATCAGAGCAGTTTGCTCTTTCTCTGTCTTTATATGCATGCCCCCAACGACGTCGGGACATAAGGAGTTAGGGTTGAAATGGTCAAACCTTTGTAAGACCAGCCTCACAAATCTTGACTGCCTCCAATGGCAGGTGAAAATAAATACGAGGGGGCAAGAGATTCTATCAAAATCTTGCTCGAAGAGGCCCTCAAGTGATAAAGGAATGCGATAATGGACAAATTTTCCTAGATCCTTCAGCGGCTGCCCAAAGGCGACACATATACTTCCAGCAACTACTCTGGAAGAACCACAACCTTTAAGGTACAAGTTAAACTTCGCATTCCCATATTTGAAGGTCATATAGATGTAGATGCCATAGATAAATGGTTAAATATGCTAGAAGGGTATTTTTTTTTCATGATTTTTCTGGCTGGGAAAAAATTTCATTTTCTCTTCTCAAAGATGCCCCCACGTCAAGGACTAGTGGGAAACCTACTGTGAGCATAAGGATGAGAGTACAACCTCACTATTTTCAGTAGCACCCAATTGGAATTCATTCCAAGCTACCATTAAGGAGCAGTACTACCCTGTCAGAAGCTATGAGGATCAATACATAAAGTGGACCAGGATGCGGTAGGGAAGGGACCAAGATGTGCCGAAGTTTACCAATATTTTCCATACCTTTGGCACAAAGTTTGGTATCAAGGATTCGTAGCATCATTTGGTACTCAAATACTGCGGTTGCCTACACAGGTATGTCCAGGACGAAATAGAATTCCTGAACATCTCCTCACTCGGCAGGGCATACCGAAATGCTATCAAAATCAAGCAAAAGTTTAATCAAAAGAAGCAGCACTTTGGATCTACAAATCTGAAGCAAGGGAAAGGTGCCCCCAAACTACAGAACAAAGGAAAAATCCAAGGTCAGGTGGCCCAAGACAACCCACCAAATTTGCAAGCAAAGAAGAGCATCGCGAAGTCGAAAAAGGACACGGGGAAGTGGTGTGAGTTCCATAAGAGCTCCACTCAAACACAAGTGAGTGTTAGGAAAAGTAATCACTGGTGGCTGAGCTAAAGGTTTCAGAATTAGATGTATGTTCCAACTCTGAGTCAAAACCTGACAAAGGGAAGTAGATTATCAATACACAACCCAAAACCATCATTGCGACCATGAAGCTCCAGAAGGAGGAACCTAAAGATTCAGAGGAGGAGGAGCACCTCTTACACTCCCAGATGTGGGTCAAAGGATCCCCACTACAATTCATTGTCGACAACGAGACTGAAAATATCCTCATTTAGGTAGAGGTTGTGACGCTGTTCGGCTTAAAACACAAAACATCCACAAATGTACACCATCGGGTGGTTTCACCAAGGACGAGATCTTCGCGTGAGCTAGCAGTGTTGCCTTCCATACAACATCAAGCCCTTCATGGATGAGGTATTGTGTGACATTGCTCCCCTTGATGTTTGTGATGTATTATTAGGCCAACCATACTTGTGGAAGTGAAATGTTGTGTATGAATCAAGGCCTCGTGTTGTTATTGTTACTTTGGGAAATAAGTTGTACAGGACACCGAAGGTAGCGCTGCCTACCGCCATCTCTTTCGTTACTACAAAACAATGCAATAAGCTCATTTCCAAAACTGGGAATTTTTTTTTCCTAATGATATGTCCTCAATGAAAGAAGAAGACGGTGGCCACGACCTCCAGATAGGGCCCCTCTACACGACAACTACCGATGGACAAGGTCGTGGAGGTGTACGAGGACATCTTCACCTCCCCCATAGGGGTTCCCCTGCATTTTTAGGTGAAGCACTCCATTGATCTGACCCCAGGTGTGCCCCTACCCAATGGACCAATCTATCGGTGCTCCGTTCTAGAGAACGATGAAATCAAGAGGTAGATTCAAGAGCTATTTCAAAAGGGTCACATCCATCTGAGTTCATCGCCTTGTGGGAGCCTGATCATGTTGGTACAAAAGAAGGATGAGAGTTGGACACTCTGTATTGACTATTGGGCACTGAATAAGATCATTGTCCATAATACGTACCCGATCCCACAAATTGATGACCTCCTAGAGCAACTGAAGGGGGGAAATATTTCAGCAAGATCAACTTGAAGTCGGGATATCACCAAGTAACAATAGAACCCTCTGATGTGTGGAAGACTATGTTCGAAGCCAAGGAGGGCCTTTTCAAATGGTTGGTTATGCCTTTTGGGTTGATGAATACTACTGCAACCTTCATGAGGCTAATGGATGACATCTTGTGGCCATTCACCAACTCATTTTTAGTGGTATACTTGGATGACATCCTGATCTTTAGCCAGAGTTGGGAAGAGCACCTCCACCACATATGACAAGTTCTCCAAACACTGTGGAAATAGAAGTTATGTGCCAATTTGGAGAAATTCACTTTTGGAATGACCCAAGTTTAGTATCTGGGATACATTATTGATGAATGAGGGGTGCATGTGGATCTAACCAAGATCCAAGTCATTCAAGATTGGCCATCTCCAACCACTCTAACAGAGCTCCACAACTTTCTGGGTCTTGTCAACTTCTACCACAGGTTCGTGTTGGTATTTTCTCATATCACTTGGCCCTTGAGTCAAGTCACCAAGGGAGGAGTGAAAGAAAAATTATTTTGGTCTGAATCTCAACAGAAGGCATTCACAGATATGAAACATCACCTCTGCTCAACACTGGTGCTCGCATTACCAGTCTTGCGACAGCCATTTGGGGTCGACACAGGTGCCTCTAACTATGTTATTAGGGCAGTTCTTACTCAACATAGGCATCTAGTGGCATATCACAGTGAGACACTTTCAGACACAGTCCGAAAGTATCCCACTTATGACAAAGAGATGTATTCCATTGTGCAGGTCTGCTGACAATGGAAAAAATACATTTTTGGCAAGGAAACGATCATCAACACAGACCACAGGATCCTGTAGTTCATACAGATGTAAGGGGAATTGCAAAATGATCACCATTAGAAGTGGTCCACATACCTACAATAGTTCCATTTGAATATGAAGTATAAGAAGGGCAGCACCAATAATGTTACAGATTCCTCAGTCGACCACAGATTATGGCATTAACCACCGTGCTCAAATATTATGGGCACGAGACTTCTGATTGCCCACTTCTCTACAAAAATGACCCAAAATTCAGCCACACATACCAGACACTCTTGGAGGGTCAACATGTTCTGGATTTTCACCTCCAGGATGCCTTGTAATGCCACCTGGGTCACCTTTATGTTCCTTCAAGCGAGCATGCCAAGATGATTTGGGAAGCACACTATAGTCAGGCTATTCAGCATTTTTGGGTCAAGAAAATGGTGGCCATACTACAGAAATATTTCTATTGGCCAAATCTTCAAAAGGATGTCAGGAAGTACATAAAATCATGCACTACTTGTGCCATTACCAAACTAACCATCAAGAAGAAAGGCCTCTATACCTCGCTTCCTACCCCTAGTCATCTGTGGGAATCCATCTCCATGGATTACATGTCGGGCTATCCATCTACTAAGCATTTAAGAAACTGTGTTTTTTTGGTCGTGGACAGGTTCCCGAAGATGGCCATTATGGCGGCTTGCAAGAAGAATATCATAGTAGAAGTCATTTCTAACCTCTTCTTTGAACAAGTGTGGGTACACTTTGGGATCCCATAATTTATCATCTCAAAGCGGGATAGCAGATTCCTCAATATGTTTTGGTCCAGCCTCTAGTCAATGCTAGACACCAAACTCACTAAGTCCACAGCCTTCCATCCCCAAACTGATGGCTAGAGAGAGGTTGTCAATAGGATGATCGTACACATTCTATGCATGTACAAATCAAGGCATCCACGTACATGGGATGAGAGCCTCCCCTATGTTCAACATAGCTATAACAGGGCTCTCTAGAGGTCGAATGGCCACAACCCTTTTTAGGTGGGATTGGGATTTCAGCCACTATGCCCCATTGATGTTGCCATGCCATTTGTAGCTACTCAGGCAAATTCGGATCATGTGCAATCTGAAACAGATAAGGAAATCATTTTCATTGAGCACATCCAACATATTTTCCAGCAATTCCATGACATTTTGGAGAAGTCAAATGCCAAGTACAAGCAGCAACACGATCAACATTTGGTGCCACACAAGTTTCAAGTGGGCGAAAAATTCTGGTTGCATTTGCGAAAGGAACGCCTGACTGGAGCCTATTGGAAACTCAGACCACTCTGATATGGTCCTTGCACAATTTCTAAGGCTATGGGAGACAATGCATTTGAGCTCAACATTCCCCCATTCCTTGGCCTTGACCCAGTGTTCAATGTGGACCACCTTCAACCATACTTTCCACCATTACTAGGCACATCCAACATTGCAGAACAACTCACACCCATAGAGTTAAATCTAGATTGCATGGAACAAGTTGGAATTGATCAGATCATGGACACACAGATCAAGCACACTCACTAGCAGAAGATCCAACTGTATCGAGTTGTCAAAGTAGGCCAGCTTGTTCACCAGGGCAAGTGGCTCACCAGGGACCAAATTAGAAGAGGTTTCCTCATCTCATGGAGGAAATAAACGCAATGGGGACCATTGCTTCCTAAGGGGGGAGGAATGATCCAAGTGGATATTGGTGGCCACCCACAAATTCCACTTGGAACCCAACTATTCTTTCTTTCAGTTTTTTAGTTTCCTTAATTGTAGCACAATTTACTATTTTTAGCAGTTTTTTGAGTCCTAAACTTTGGAGGTGTTTTGAGGCCCTAAACGAGTTTTTTTGGGAAACATGGGAGCAACATGGGACCATGGTCCTATGTTTGTCTTCCAAAAGTTTTATTCCTCAGATAGATCTTTCTAGTGAGGTATTGTGCGTGTCAAACAGAGATCATATGCCAAAGTTACGACCTCAGGAAGTTGATGTACCAATTTACCCAAAACGAGGCCCATAGTTTGGCGCTTCATCTCCTAGGGTTAGGTTTTTGGATGTTTAGGGTTTTCCATTTTGTCTCAAAAATAAATAGGCCTTCAACCCTCATTGTAAGATAGTTTAGAGGCATGTGGCTGCCACATCTCTTCTCAAAGATAAGCTACCATCACCCTAGCTAGTTTATTTCCATTTATGTTTGTAAGCATATTTTAGTATTTTATAGTGATGAAATGAAGTATTATTTATGTTGCATCTCTTTATCTATGGTTATATATGTAATTTTTTTTATTCTTGTTTAAATTGGGATCAGTGAGTAAGGTAATTCAAATAGTAAGAAGATTTTAGTTGAGTAGTTCCCTTATGTGGGCTCTCTATATTATTATGAAAATAAGAATTAGTTAAGGTGCATCTACAACAAAGTGTGGATGAGATGTAAATTAATTAAGTTTCATCTACAACATGATAAGGAAAATATGTCTATTGTAAAATTGCAATAATAAACAAAAATAAAGTCATAAAAATAACAAATAACAAATATTTAAATAATAATAATATAATGAATGAATATAAATCCATCTTAACCCAATTGATGAAGCCTCAATAAGGATGAGGATGGGTATGTTCCTCTATATTTCTCTCAATTGGGGCTTAATAAGTCCAAACTTACATTTATCAATACTATTTGTCAAAATGTTCTTTGGGTGATCTCGATGTTACTTATAACTTAGGTAATGAAAGTGGGAATTTCATATTTTGGAAAACAATAATATTCATCTTTTGGTATTGATAATATTACAATTCAAGTTTACATTTTTTTCTATTTTAGTTTAAATAATCCTATGGTTATTAACTAAAACTTAGAATGAAAATGTTTCCAAGTTCAAATTGACTAAATTTTCACACAACTAGAGCATATTCATTTTTGTTGCAATTTTTCGAGTCCTCTTCACTAGAATGCTAACATTTGATTTGTAGGAAAGACTATAATTTGTTCAAACTTTTCTTTGAGAGAGGAGATTATGAATTGTTAAATTTTAAAGGACCACACTCTTATAAAAATCATATGTTGAAAGGAAAACTTGTCTAGTCAATGAGGAGTCCATGAAACTGGATGCGTTTGACTAAAATGTTGATAAGTGAATCTTAAAATCCCAACCTTTAGGACCCTATGAATATTTCATCATGTTTATGGTCACTATGTAAATCCAATCAAAGGATGAAGGAAAATATTTGTTCAGGTGAGCTTTTAGATAGAGGTTGACCTTTACAAATCAAAAAAGAAAAATAATGTTCAAATTAGAGAATTCATTTTATTAAAATATCGAAGATTAATGAATTACATGTAAAAATAAATATCATAAAGTACCTATATCATTAAACCTTTCATACAAGGTGCTTTGGCATCTCTAAAGTTGTCGAAGTGCTCTACTATCAATCGATTTTCATTCTTTCAAGATGTGGAGTCTTGATAAACCTAATATACAAAAAAATGATTTTGTATTATAGAAAACATGGGCACATTATGGATATTGAATCTCATTCATTACTATCGATGACAAGTGGTCATAGGAAATTATTGATACATAATGCTCCATTCATCACTAGTATCATGTATGTTATGACATGCTCATCATGTGCATTTATCTTCATTGTAGTTGCAAATGTCATGTTCAACTGCATCAATATTAGAGTTTTCTTATTACAAATTGAAGCTAAAATTCCACCATATGTTCATTCTTATTAATAAGAATGAAGATAAGGACATAGTTATATTGTTGTAATGTGGCAACAAGAATATTCCAATTTTAATTTGTCCTTGAATTGAAATTGTGAATTAAAATCAGATTTAGTCTCACCAGCTACTTGGAAATACTTAATTAAGTTATTTTGACTTAATTAGTTGGAGAAATTCAATTTACAAGTCTTTCTTAAGTCGTCCAAGAGTCATCCATTAAATTAAGGAGATAAGTCTTAAATTAAGAAGATAAGATTGACTTATATTTGAGTTGTAATTAGTTAACAAAGTTTACTGAGTTAAGTCTAGTTAAATTAGTTCCAAAATGTTTGAGGAACTAATAGAGAGTTAATAGTCAGTTGATGCATGCATGCACTCAAATATTGTACTCCAGTTAACTGAAGATTCCTTGATCAGTAACTCATGCATGTATATTTTGAGAAAGACCCAGTTGAGCTAAATGTCAAGGACAGTGTACTATCAATTGCATGTGTTTTCCTATAAGGAAAACTCATGCATGCAGAAGGAAAATTCTTGGAGGATTGTGTAGTTCTGACAGTGTGTGTGATTAGGTGATCATCCACTTGGTGAGGTGAGAATCATCCACTAGGAATAGCGCAAGGAAATAGGACTTGGAGTGCAGAGAGAAAGTCTTGTGAGAAAGCATGGATTACCTGTGAGCATCTATGAGGATTGTACTGAGAGTTGGCTAGCTGTGAGAGATAAGGCTTTCTATATTGACTATGTATTTCCACCTTGTATGATAATACAAATTGTGGGGTTCTTAGCTGAGGCTTTTCGCAAAGTATTTTCATGTGTATTGTGCATTGATACTTCTTCTTCTGGTTATATGTGTTCAGCTCGATCTTGCTCAATCTTTAAGCTTCTACAAATTGAGAGTAGAAGTAGGTTATAGTATTTTACTTTGGTTATATTGCATTATTGGGTTAACCTATAGGCATATTTTCTACATGGTCTCAGAGCGATATTTGTAGAGAATTTGCAGAATTTCTACATGGTATCAGAGCAAATTTAATCAAAGTGTGCATAATATATTGAGAAGAGAATTCAAAGTTTGAAGTTCAGGGTTATAGGTGAAAATTGAATTCATATCATACCTCAATTAACATGGGAAATTATGTGACTAATTTCCCATCGAAGAAGTCCAAGAAGGAATCCTCGGAAGGATCGAAAGGTGAGGCATTAGCCTCTCAGTTTGAAATAGACTTTACCCTCGTCGCATGCATGGTGTCATCGATGAAGGGTTGTGTCTGGTATATTGACAATGGAGCCTCATTCCACATGACCGGTGATAAAAGTTTATTCAGTGCCTTGGAGGAGAAAGACCTCAAGATGTCCATATAGATGGGTGATGATGGAAAGTATAGTGTTTCAAGAGTGGGCATGGTTGCTTTTTAGAGGGAGCATGGAGTTCATATCACCTTGATTGATGTGAAGTATCTTATTGGACTGAAACATAACTTGGTATTGGTCACGATGTTGGAGGACAAAGGCTATGATGTTGTCTTTAGTAAAGGAAAGGTCTTCCTAAGACATATGGCCACAGGTCAAACAAAGAGGATAAGGATTCGGGTGAAGAATATCTATAAACTAGAGGTAGATGATTGTGTTGCATTCAGTACGAAAGCAAAATTGGTGCAAAGCCAAGACATTGGCGAGTTGTGGCATAGGTAGTTGGGCCATTTGCATCATGGGGCTTTGAAGATAATGTAGCAGATAACTACAAGACTTCCCAAAGGTAAACTTGAGCAATTTGACATATGCAAAGGTTGTACCTTGGGAAAGGACACCACGTCTTCCTTTCATGATCAAGACAATCAAGCAAAGTTATCTTAGAGCAAGTTCGTACTAATGTGTGTGGACCATTCTCGCTGGAATCCATTGTGAATAAAAGGTATTATGTGATTTTTGTTGATGATTCTTCTTGTAAATGCTAGATTTATTTCATGCAGAAGAAGGAACAAACCTTCACAAAGTTTTGTCAGTTCAAAGCTTTGGTCAAGAAAGAGTCTAGGAAGAAGATCAAGGACTTGAGAAGCGAAAATGGTGGAGAACATGTCTCTCAAGAGTTTAAAGAATTTTGTGCAGCGGAAGGAATTAAATGGGAGTTGACGACACCTCATAACCCACAGCAGAATGGGGTGGCCGAGAGGAAGAACAAAACTATTGTAGGGATAGCACGAGCAATGATGCATGACCAAGCCTTGCCACTTCACTTGCGAGCTGAGGCATGCAACGCAATGGTCTATTTGCAGAATAGAAGTCTGCATCACATACTTGGGATGAAGATACTAGAGGAAGCTTTCTCCGGTAAGAGACCAAATGTGGGTCACTTCAGGATCTTTGGCTCATTGATCTGAAAATGGGGTGCTAATGGCTTCTTCTAAACTTACAACAACCCCTCTCCCACTTCCAAAGCTTAAATATTCCCAAGATACTATGATTAACCAATGTGGAATTAATAATGTGCTTAAAAATAAGGTGTATGTTGGTGTTTATTTTTTACTATTTATGTTCTTTAAAATTCTGTTGTTTATGCTGATATAACATACATATAATAGTAAAACAGTGCAACAAATAACAAACACATAAGACAACAATTTGATTAGGAGTTCAACCAAAACTCTTGGGCTACATCTCCATGAGCTCTAGTCAACCCAACTAGGCTCTCTGGGATTATGGCAAGGTCCTTTTACAAGCTCCATGCTTAACTCCACTTTGTTACACAAAAACAATGGGCTTAGAACACCATCTTATCACTGGCTCTGAAGCTCGCATTCTTTCTGGCTTTGGCTCTGGCTCTAGCTCTGGCTCTTGGCACAGGCTCATGGCTTTGGCTCTTAACTCTGGCTCTGGCTCTCCCTCTAGCTTTGGCTCTTCGGCTTTAGCTCTGGCTTTGGCTGTAGCTCTTGCGTCTAGCTCGTGGCTCTAGCTCTTGGCTCTGGCTCCACCTCTGGCTCTGCATGCATCAATGGATCGCTCGACCTCCAAGAGACTCCCTCAGCTTCTCTGCACATTAGCTCTCATAAGCCTTGCTCTCCCCTCATCATTAGATCTCTGGCTCTCTTCGAGGCATTTTTTTGGCTGTCCGACTTACCCAATCGTTTTCTCTATGTATAATCATCTTTCTGTGGCTCTGCACATTCTCTGCTCCTTGTCAGCTCGACTGGCCATCTAGCTCTGTGGCTCTGTGGCTTCAAACACATCATTGTCGGCCAAAAATGCTCACTTGCCACCTGGCATAATGAGTAGGAGTTGTTACAAAGGGATCGGGGCTATTTTCCAGGAAAAAAGCGGAAAATGGAGAAAGATATAATATATAGAGAGTTACTGGAAAATACATTGTCAAGCATGAATTCCGAATGTGAAATTCCATCAAATCATCCCTAAAAACCTTATCCGGTACACCATTAGGCTCATATCGCATCACATAGGTGGATTGGGTAAAACACCGAATACACAGGAAAACACTAAAAGACCTGTCAAAATGATTTCTATCGAACTTCAAATATTATCATATCTGCCCTATGATCATATCAGGTCCGCCTTCGATCATTATCGCAAGCCCCACTATTGATCTCTGTTATCTTTGAGCCAACGATTAGTATTTATTTTTGGTGGCTTAGGTGTACGGAGATTACCTGCCCAAAAAGGCAGTTTCTCTCTCTCCTCCACTAGCCACACATCAGCCATTGTATGGGATCAGGTGGAGCCAGCCCAATACCACTTACCACCTAAGGCCCACCCAAAATCTCGCTTACAGAAATCAAATAATATAGGCCCACTTATAAAATTCCTTTCGGGTCCGGCTTTATCACTTTAGGGAATTTTCATTTGTATTTCGTCTTTTCTATCGAAATCCTCTAACACACAGAAAACTCGACATATACCCTTTTATCGAAACTCAAAATTTATAAACTAAGCTTATAAAATCCATTAGGTCCAGTGATCGTAAGTTGTCGATTTAATCTAGACTGTTGATCTGATCCGCAATTGAACAATCCAGATCACATTGCATATCGCTATCGCATTGGCCCTTTGTGTCAGGGATCGTCGATCTCCTAATCGTTGATTTAATCCTGGCCATCCATTCATTTCCCGATATGATGGCTGAGATTGCACGTCGTGATCACTATCACATATCGTATTTGGAATGGCTAGGTGGCTCTTCCCTTTGAATATGGACTACGTTGGCCCAATCCACCGATCCAATCATCGGCAATCGCATGTCGCATAGCTTGGGTCCTGATATCGCATGCGGGCCTGTCTCCAACCTGATACATCGAAGATCGCCTATCGGGGACCTCCCGCCTTCAGCATAAGTCCTTCCCTTTTGCCTTTTCCTAATGTGATTTCCCAGATAAGGCCTTTTATGCCATTTTTAGGAGATTTTGCCTCTTTTTTGAAGGACAAAGAGAAGCTTCGTTTTGAGATAACTTCTGGATCTGAAGTCCATTTCAGTCCATTCAAATTGTAGTAGATTCAAAATGAAAAGATCTATGAAATGGGGCTATTTCTAGGAGCATCATTGGACTTTCATTTTCCTCTGTGAGGAACACTTAAACTTAGAAGTCTATCCAAAATCCATTTTGGATCACGCCTTTCCACTAAAGAACTTTTGGTCTCCAAAAGATTGACATACTCATCTGAACGGTGAATGAGAGTAACAACACCCTCTTCTTTCAGTCACCATACACTTTCCTTCCATAGTGCCTCTGAAACAAAGCCTTTGACCACTCTCCTTCCTAGATGTGTTGGTCCTCTTGGGAAGAACTGCCTTCCTCCTTGCCTTCCTGTAAAACTCCTGCCGAAATGGCCATAGAAGGTAGTTTGAACTTCTCTTCCATGATCACTAATCCAAGGTGGCTCAAACAAATGTGAAGTACATATGCTCCACAAAGCTTTCATTTGTACCTGTTTGACAAGCTGTCAATAAAAATTGTTAACAACAACAGAAATACAGACAACAATTCGATGGCTTAATGTCCTGCTTCAACAAAAGAAACAAATTTTCACATCTTGTGAACACCTCGATGTCTTACATCTACATACAAATGATCGACTAGATAAAAAATCCACAAAACATGCCTTTAAACAAATGACCCTTCAAGTCAAGCATGTAGAAAAAGACCATTAGGACTCTTTTTCAAAAGACGAAACACTTCATCATTATCTCCATCTTGGAGACCACATCAACTTTTCTCATGTCAATAATACATGCATGTTACAACAAAGCAATCAACCCTTCAAATTAATTATACACACATGTTCAAAAACAAGGAAATCATCAACATCCCTATTTTCATGCACATCAAGCTCATGCATTCATTTCATCCTTCAACTTTCTGTTAAGCACACTGTACTTTTGAAGATGAAATGAAATATAATGTTGCAACAACAAAGTGAGTCTCCTACTCAACCTTTTTCCATTCACCATCTTGGTAAAAACCTGCAACTT
The DNA here is from genome assembly GCA_000404065.3 of Pinus taeda. NCBI lineage: Eukaryota > Viridiplantae > Streptophyta > Pinopsida > Pinales > Pinaceae > Pinus > Pinus taeda. Next base: position 21,636 of record APFE031636975.1, read on the forward strand.
GATTTCCCTTAACAAAGAAATGCAAATAGATGCATAAATAGACATGCAATCTTAATTGGATAAGAACTCTAACCATTTTTCACCAATCCCTTTCAAAGGTACTACCTTTGTCTACACATCAGCATCAACATGTGAATCATCCTGAAACACATCATCCATGGAAACTTCCTTTCCATTTTTGCCATCTTCTCTTTCCACTTTCTTCAACTTTTGTGGAAGCATTGTTGGATTCAGAGTCCAACACCTTTCAGTAAGATGCCCTTGCTTATGGCAGTAAATGCACTGCATGTGCATCCTCTTAAATGCATGATTTGCCTTGTCCAATGGACCTTTGGCTTCTTTCTTCCTTTCCTTCAAAATTTTCCCGTATGAGGCCATTCTCTTCCAACATCTAGAAACATTATGGTTATCCAAACCATAAAAGGAACATGCAATTATTTTCCCATACCTATATGGAAATTTATTACGATTTGCACAATCGAAAGGAAAATGTTTAGGACTAGATTTATACCTTTCTCTTTCACCTTTATTGCCTTCATTAGGAGGTGAAGCAAATGAAGAAGTGGCTCCCTGGAACACCATCAATATCTTCAAGGTTGTTAGAGTTTCCACAACTCTCTGGTTCAAGTGTGTGCTTCTGAACACCTGCATCCTACGAATGATGTTTCAAGCTATTGCATTCCTCCTGAATACAATCTTTACACTCTTGAGGTAGAGGACTTGAAATTAAACTCCTTCTTAGACTGTTTCAATGGCCTTCATGGTAGCTTTGGAACTCCCTCCATAAGTTGGTCCATTTCCAGGACCCAAATACTTAGGCCTTTCCTCAACCATTATTGGCTCAACAATACCTTGTGCATGTTTACCCAAGCCTTTTCCCTCATAGCCCATCTTGGACATTAGCTTGGAACCTATGCCTCTGGTATGTTTTTCAAAAGAACCAATATAAGCATTCTTAGAAGAACTTGAAGGAAAACAGGAACTATTTACCTCTTCTTCAAGTTGATACTTGACTAACGCTTCTTTGGCAACAAAGAGTTGTGACTCCAACTCATGCATCATTTTCAGGTTCATATTTGCAATGTGAAGTTGCCTCTCCATTTCTAGCAATTTGTTAGAAAGCAACTACCTCTCCTCCTCCACCAAATTCAACTACTTTCTAAATATGCTACTCTTCCTTCCATCCTCATACATTTCTGTCACCATATCCATCATGGTGGACAAGTCTTCCTTCATGTACTCATCAAAGACTCTTGTGAAGACAATAAAATTTGAGGACTAACTTGTAGAAGTTGTCATTATGCCAATGAACAAAAGAACTTCAAACAATATTAATAAAGAGCTTATTCAACAACCTTTTGCAACAAACCTCTTGTGCTTCAAGGATTGCTTTGAGGTCTTTGGGATAGAAGAATGCCTTCAACCCTTCTTCCTTCTTGCCCTTCCTAAACTGATCTATCAATAGCTTTCCCTTCACCTCTGAAAACTCAAACAATAGTCAGACTGCAACCAAGCATACAATCAACCTCTGGTAGTTTAAACACCTTTCCGACAAGCAATCTTTGCTCTGTCAATCAAGCATTTTGATATAACCTTCTTTGAAGGTGGGGTTAATCAATCTCAGGCTCTGATACCACCTGATCTAAAAATGGGGCGCTAAAGGATTCTTGTGAACTTATAAGAACCCCTCTCCCACTTCCAAAGATTAAATATTCCCAATATAATATGATTAACTAATGTAGAATTAATAATGTGCTTGAAAATAAGGTGTATGCTGGTGTTTATTTTTGACTGTTTATGTGTTTTAGAATTCTGTTGTTTATGTTAATATAACATGCATATAACACTAAAATAGTGTAGAAAATAACAAAAACATAAGACAACAATTTAATTAGGAGTTCACCCAAAACTCTTAGGCTACATCTCCATGAGCTCTAGTCAACTCGACTAGGCTCTCTGGGTTTATGGCAAGGTCCTTTTACAAGCTCCACACTCAACTCCATTGTATTACATAGAAACAATTGGCTTCGAACACCATCTCATCCCTGGCTCTGGAGCTCTCAGGCTCTTTGGCTCTCCCTCTCACTCTAGCTCTTAGCTTTGGCTTTGGCTTTGGCTCTGGCTCTTGGCTCTGCCTCATGGCTCTGGCTCTTAGCTTTGTCTCTCACTCTCACTCTGTGTGCATCAATGGATCGTTTGACCTCCAAGCGACTCCCTCAGTTGCTCTATACATTAGCTCTCATTAGCCTTGCTCTCCCCTCGTCAATTAGCTCTCTCGCTCTCTTTGAGGCATTTTCTTGGCTCTCTAGCTTCCCTAGCCATTTTCTCTACGTATAATCATCCTTCTGCAGCTTTGTGCATTATCTTCTCCTTGTCAGTTCAGCTGGCGATCTATTTCTATGGCTTTGTGGCTTCAAATGCATCATTGTTAGCGAAAAACGCCCTCTTGCCAAGTGGCATGATGAGTACGAGCTGTTACAAAGGGATCAAGACCATTTTTTAGGAAAAAATTTGAAAATGGAGAAAGATTCAATACACAGAAAGTTACTATAAAATACACTATCAGGCATGAATTCCAGACGTGAAATTCCATAAAATTTTCCCTAAAAACCCTATCGGGTCTGCCATTGGGTAGCATATAGCATCACATAGGTGGATTGGGAAAAACACCGAATACACGAGAAAACACTAAAAAACCCATCAAAGCGCTTTCTATCGGACTTCAAATATTATCGCATCTACCCTATAATCATATTGGGTCTGCCTTCGGTCACTATCGCAAGCCCCACCATTGATCTATGTGATCTCCGATCTAATGGTTGGTATTTATTTTCGGGTGGCTTAGGATTATGAAGGTTACCTCCCTGAAAAGGCAGTTTCACTCTCTCCTCCACCAGCCACCTGTCAGCCATTGCATGGGATTCGAGCAGAGCCAGCCCAATACCACTTATTGCCTAAGGCCCGCCTAAAAACCCACTTATGGAACTCAAATAATATAGGGCCACTTCTAAAATTCCTTTCGGGTTCGGCTTTATTGCTTCAAGGCATTTTCCTTTGTATTAGGGCCTATCTCTAACCCGATACATCAGAGATCACCGATCGGGGGACTCTCGCCTTCAGCCTAAGTCCTTCCCTTTTTCCTTTTCCCAATGCAATTTCCCATATAAGGCCTTTTAGGCCATTTGAGAAGATTTTGCCTTTTTTTCAAAGGACAAATCGCAACTTCGTTTTGCAATAACTTCTACATCTGAAGTCTATTTTAGCCCATTCAAATTGTAGTAGATTCAGAATGATAAGATCTATACAATGGGGCTATTTCCAAGAGAATCCTTGGACTTTCATTTTCTTCTATGAGGAACACTTAGACTGAGAAGTCTATCCAAAATCCATTTTGAGTCACGCCTTCCCACTAAAGAACTTTTGGTCTCCAAAAGACTTACATATTGATCTGAATAGTAAATCAGAGTAACAACACCCTCTTCTTTTAGCCTCCATACACTTGCCTTGCATAGTGCCTCTGAACCAAAGCCTTTGACCACTCTCCTTCTTGGATGTGTTGGTCCTCTTAGGAAGAATTGCCTTCCTCCTTCCTTCCTACAGAACTCCTACTGAGATGGTCATAGAAAGTAGTTTGAATGTCTCTACCTTGATCACTGATCCAAGATGGCTAAAACAAATGTGAAGTACATCTTCTCCACAAAACTTTCATTTGTACCTATTTGACAAGTTGTCAACAACAACTATTAACAACAAAGGAAATACAAACAACAACTGGATGGCTTAACCTCCTGCTTCAACAAAAGAAATAGATTTTCACATCTTGTGAACACCTCCATGTCTTACATCTACATACAAATGATGGACTAGATAACACACCCACAAAACATGACTTTAAAGAAATGACCCTTCAAGTCAAGCATGTAGAAAATTTCCATTAGGACTCTTTTTCAAAAGATGAAACACTTCATCATTATCTCCATCTTGGAGACCACATCAATTTTCCTCAAGTCAATATTACATGCATGTTACAACAAAGAAATCAACCCTTCAAGTTAAGTACACACACGTTCAAAAACGAGGAACTCATCAACATCGCTGTTTTCATGCACATCAAGCTCATGCATGCATTTCATCCTTCAACTTTCGCTTAAGCACACTGTACTTTCAAAGCTGAAATGAAATATAATGTTGCAGCAACAAAGCGAATCTCCTACTCAACCTTTTTCTATTCACCATCTTGGTAAAAACCTGCAACTTGCATTCCCTTAACAAAGAAATGCAAATAGATGCATCAATAGACATGCAATCTTAATTGGATAAAAACTTTAACCATTTTTCACCAATCCCTTTCAAAGGTGATACCTTTGTCTGCACATCAACGTCAACATGTGAATCATCCTAAAAAAAAACATCCATGGAATCTTCCTTTCCATTTCTACCATCTTCTCTTTCCACTTTCTTCAGCTTTTGTGAAAGCATTGCTGGATTCAGAGTCCAAAACCTTTCAGCAAGATGCCCTTGCTTATGGCAGTAAGTGCACTGCATGTGCATCCTCTTGAACACATGATTTGCCTTGTCCAATGGACCTTTGGCTTCTTGCCTCCTTTCCTTCAAAATTTTCATGTATGTGGCCATTCTCTTCCAACATCTAGAAACATTATGGTTATCCAAACCACAAAAGGAACATGCAGTTCTTTTCCCATACCTATACGGAAATTTTCATGCTTTGTACAATCAAGAGGAAAATGTTTAGAATGAGATTTATACCTTTCTCTTTCACCTTTATTGCCTTCATGGGGAGGTGAAGCAAATGAAGAAGTGGCTCTCTTTGGAACACCATCAATCTCTTCAAGGTTGTTAGAGTTTCCACAACTCTCTGGTTCAAGTGTTTGCTTCTAAACATCAGCATCTCGCAAACGATGTTTCAAGATATTGCATTCCTCCAGAATACAATCTTCACACTCTTGAGGTAGAGGACCTGAAATGAAACTCCTTCTTGGAACTGTTTCAATGGCCTTCATGGTAGCTTTGAAATTCTCTCCATAAGTTGGTCCATAGCTAGGACCCAAATACTTAGGCCTTTCCTCAACCATTATTGGCTCAACAATACCTTGTGCATGTTTACCCAAGCCTTTTCCCTCATAGCCCATCTTGGACATTAGCTTGGAACCTATGCCTCTAGTATGCTTTTCAAAAGAACCAATATAAGCATTCTGAGAAGAATTTGAAGGCAAACAGGAACTATTTACCTATTCTTCAAGCTAATACTTGACTAATGCTTCTTTCACAACGAAGAGATGTGACTCCAACTCATGCATCATTTTCAGGTTCATATTTACAGTGTGAAGTTGTCTCTCCATTTCCTGCAATTTGTGAGAAACCAACTGCTTCTCTTCCTCCATGAAATTCAACTGCTCTCTAAGTATTTTGCTCTTCCTTCCATCCTGATACATTTCTCACACCATATCGATCATGGTGGACAAGTTTTGCTTCATGTCTTCATCAAGGACTCTTGTGAAGACAACATAATTTGAGGACTCACTTGTAGAAGTTGTCATTATGCCAATGAACAAAAGAACTTCAAACAAGATTAATAAAGAGCTTATTTAGCAACCTTTTGCATCAAACCTCTTGTGCTTCAAGGATTTCTTTGAGGTCCTTTGGGATAGAAGAATGCCTTCAGCCCTTCTTCCTTATATCCTTCATGGATTGAGCTATCAATAGCTTTCCCTTCATCTCTGCAAACTCAAACAATAGTCAGTCTACAACCAAGCATACAATCAACCTCTGACTATTTAAACACCTTTCAAACAAGTAACCTTTGCTCTCTCAATCAAGCAATCTGATGTAACCTTCTTTGAAGGTGGGGTTAATCAATCTTAGGCTCTGATACCACTTGATCTAAAAATGGGGCACTAAAGGCTTCTTGTGAGCTTACAAGAACGCCTCTCCCACTTCGAAAGCTTAAATATTCAGAAGATACTATGATTAACCAATGTGGAATTAATAATGTGCTTGAACATAAGGTGTATGCTGGTGTTTATTTTTGACTATTTATGTGCTTTAAAATTATGTTGTTTACGTTGATATTACATGCATATAGTAGTAAAACAGTGCAACAAATGACAAACACATAAGACAACAATTTAATTCAGAGTTCACCCAAAACTCATGGGTTACGTCTCTGTGAGCTCTAGTCAACTCGACTAGACTTTTTGGGATTATGGCAAGGTCCTTTTACAAGCTCCACACTCAACTCCACTGTATTACATAGAAAAAATGGGCCTATAACACCATCTCATCCCTGGATCTGAAGCTCTCAGGCTTTCTAGCTCTTGCTCTGGCTCTGGCTCTCGGCTCTGGCTCTGGCTCTGGCTCTAGCTCTGGCTCTTGGCTCTAACTCATGGCTCTGGCACATGGCTCTACCTATGGCTCTAGCTCTTTCTTTGGCTCTAGCTCTTGGCTCTAGCTCATGGCTCTAGCTCGTGGCTCTAGGTCTTGGCTTTGCCTCTCGCTTTCGCTATGCATGCATCAATGGATCACTTGAACTCCAGGAAACTCCCTTAGCTGCTCTACACATTAGCTCTCATTATCCTTTCTCTCCCCTCATCAATTGGCTCTCTAACTCTCTTTAAGACATTTTTTTGGCTCTCTAGCTTCCCCAGCCATTTTCTCTATGTATAATCATCCTTCTGCGGCTCTTCACATTCTCTTTTCCTTGTTAGTTCGATTGGCCATCTGGCTCTATGGCTCTGTGGCTTCAAATGCATCATTATCAGCCAAAAATGCCCGCTTGCCATGTGGCATATTGTGTAAGAGCTGTTACAAAGGGATCGGGGCCATTTTCTAGGCAAAAACCCAAAAATGGAGAAAGATCCAATACACAGAGAGTTACTAGAAAATACACTATCGGGCATGAATTCCAGATGTGAAATTCCATCAAATAGTCCCTAAAAACCCTATTCGGTCCAAAATTAGGCATCATATCGCATTGCATAGGTGGATTGGTAAAACCTTGAATACACGGGAAAACACTAAAAAACCCGTCAAAATTCTTTCTATCAGACTTCAAATATTATCGCATCTACCCTATAATCATATCAGGTCTCCCTTCAATTGTTATCGCAAGCCCCACCATTGATATGTGTGATCTATGATCCAATGGTTGGTATTCATTTTCGAGTGGCTTATGAGTATGAAGGTTACCTGCTCGAAAAGGCAGTTTCTCTCCCTCCTCCGTCAGCCACGCATTAGCCATTGTATGGGATCAGGCAGAGTGATCCAAATACCACTTATCGCCTAAGGCTCACCCGAAATCCTGCTTACCAGAACTCAAATAATATAGGGCCGTTTCTAAAATTTCTTTCAGGTTCAACTTTATTGCTTTGGGGCATTTTCCTTTATATTTCGGCTTTTCTATCGAAATTCGCTAATAAACAGAAAATCCGACAAGTACTCTTTTATCGAAACTCAAAATTTATAAATTGTGCTTATAAAATCCATTGGGTCTGGCGATTGCAAGTCATCGATTTAATCTGGACCATTGATCTGATCCCCAACTGGACAGTCCATATCGCATCGCATATCGCTATCGCATTGGCCCTTTGTGTTGGGGATCATCGATCTCCCGATCACTAACTTAATCTTGGCCATCCATTCCTTTCCTGATATGATGGCTAAGATTACATGTCATGATCGCTATTACATTTGGAATGGTCGGGGGGCTGTTCCCTTTGAATATGGACTACATCAACCCGATCCGCTAATCTGATCATCAATGATCGCATGTTGCATAGCTAGAGTTCTCATATCACATGCGGGCCTGTCTCAGACCCGATACATTGGAGATCACTGATAGGGGGCCTCCCACCTTTGACATAAGTCCTTCCCTTTTTCTTTTTTCTGATGCAATTTCCCATATAAGGCATGTTAGGCCATTTTTAGACGATTTTTCCTCGTTTTCAATGGAGAAAGGGCAACTTCTTTTTGCGATAATTTCTGCATTCAAAGTCCATTTTAGCCCATTCAAATTTAGTAGTTTCAAAATGAAAATATCTACACAATGGGGCTACTTCTAGGAGCATACTTGGACTTTCATTTTCCTCTTTGAGGAACACTTAGACTTCGAAGTCTATCCAAAATCCATTTTGGATCACTCATCAGTATATTTCCATGTCACAAAGGATGTACAGAAGAAGCTTGAGCCGATAACAGAGTTGGGGATACTTGTGGGGTACACTAATACACCTCACACTATCAAGTGTACTTGCCTACCAATCAAAGGATAGTGGTTCACAGAGATCTCAATTTTGATGAGAAGAAGGCCATGCGAGTTTCTCTTGAGAGGTAGCGCCAACTACAGGTTGTGGAGGAACTATTGGTTCCTAGGAGGAGGAACCTCAGACTGATGCAGAGCAACCACATGTAGAGGTTCCAGGAGTAGAAACATCCACTCAAGCAGAGTCTTCCAGTGATGGAAAGAAGTGCACAAGAGAAGCTAATAGATTGTTGGGGGATGTAAGAGAGAATGTGGGAGCACCATCTTCTCAGTGCAGATAGAGGAGGTCACCTGAGAAGTACACTAGATACATGGCCCTTACTAGGGAATGTGTTGAGACCGAGCCATCTTTCTTTTAGGAAGTAGTGCAACAGTTGATTTGGGTTGATTCTTTGGTGCAGGAGTATGACTCCATAGTTTGTAATAGTGTTTGGGACATGGTTCTGAGGCCAGAGAACAAGTCAGTTGTGAGTTCCCGTTGGCTTTACAAGGTAAAGCAAGCTGCTAATGGTAGTGTGGAGAATCATAAGGCAGGATTTGTTTCCCGTGGCTTTTCACAGGTCAAGGGGATTGACTATGTTGAGACTTTTTCACCTATCGCAAGGTATTCATCTATCAGATCTATGTTGGCACTATCAGCACAGATGGGTTGGAAGATCCATCAGATGGATGTGAAGACTAAATTCCTTAATGGTGAGATTGAGGAAGAGGCGTACATAGAGTGGTGAGAAGATTTTGAGACCTTTGATTGTGATTCGCATGTGTGCCGACTCAAGACAGCATTGTATGGACTAAAGCAACCACCTCGTGCTTCGTACACCAGGATAGGCAACTAGTTCACCGGGTTGAGCTTCACAAAGAGTGAAGTAAATGCGGACCTGTACAACATTGTGGTGGAAGGTAAGTTGTTGTTCATTATAATTTATGTTGATGATCTCATATTGACTAATTTGAGATGAAATACATGGGTCTCATGCATTACTTCGTTGGCATGGAAGTGTGGCAGAAGGATGCGGAGTTGCTTGTGTCTCAGGGCAAGTATGCTAACGAGATACTCAAGAGATTCCACATGGAGAAGTGCAAGCCCATGAAAACTCATCTAGCTGGTAACTACTGGAAGGAAGATGTTACTTCAAGAGAAGTAGTGGAGGATACTGTGTATAGGGAGCTTGTGGGTTCAGTGATGTACTTAGTAAACACATGACCAAATTTGCGCCATGTGGTGAACTAGCCAAGTCAAGTGATGGTTCAGCTTACCAAGATGTTTTGGATGGAGGCAAACCATGTATTGAAATACCTCAAAGGCATATCTCAGTATGGATTATGGTACAGACAGACAAAGGGAGTGAGGCTACTGGGCTTCACGGATGCAGATTGCGCAAGGAGTCCATCAGATTAGAAGAGCACATCAGGAGATATTTTCAACCTTGGGTTAGCAACAATTTCTTGGTACAGTAGGAAATAGAGGTCGGTTGCACTGAACTCAGCAAAGGTTGAATACATGGCTACAGGTCAGGCAACATGCAAGGCCATCTAGATGTGGAAAATCCTAGTTTGTTTGTTTGATTAGAGGATGGATCCAACTGTGATCTATTTTTATAATCAGAGTTGTATCAAACTCTCTGAGAATCAAGTATTTCATGATAGGTCCAAGCACATCGACATCCGGTATCATCATCTCATAGACTGTGTAGCGAGGAGGATCATGTTGTTGCAGTATGTTTCGACATAGGAGCAATATGCTGACATTTTGACAAAAGCATTGTCAAAGTGTAAATTCGAGTTCCATATAGATAGGATCAGGGTGGCAGATAATCCCTTTCTTGTTGACAGGGAGTGTTGAAATGTGGCAAGAAGAATATTCCAATTTTAATTTTTCCCTGAATTCGAATTGTTAATTAAAATCGAATTTAGTCTCACCAGCTACTTTGAAATAATTAATTAAGTTATTTTGACTTAATTAGTTGAAGAAATTCAAGTTAGAATTCTTTCTGAAGTCATGTAAGAGTTATCCCTTAAGTTAAGGAGATAAGTCTTAAATTAAGGAGCTAAGATTGAGTTATATTTGAGTTCTAATTAGTTAAATTAGGTTACTGAGTTAAGTCCACTTAAATTAGTTCCAAACTATTTGAGGAACTTATAGAGTGTTAATAGTTAGCGGATGCATGCATGCACTCAGCTATTGTACTCTAGTTAAATGAAGATTCCCTCATGAGTAACTCATGCATGTCTATTATGAGAAAGACCCAGTTGAGCTAAATGTCAAGGACAATGTACTATCAGTTGCATGCATTTTCCTATAAAGAAAACTCATGCATGTAGAAGGAAAATTCTTGAAGGATTGTGCAGTTCTGACAGTGTGTGTGATCAGGTGATCATCCACTAGGAAGAACCCAAGTAAATAAGAGCTTGGAGGGTAGAGAGGAAGGCTTGTGAGAAGCCTGGATTTCTTGTGAGCATCAGTGAGGATTGTACTAAGAGTTGGCTAGTTGTGAGAGCTAAGGCTTTGTATAGTTCCTATGTATTTCCACCTTGTATGATAATACAGATAGTGGGGTTTTTAGTTGAGGCTTTCCCCAAACTATTTTCATGTGTATTCTGCATTAATTCTTCTTCTTTTGGTTATATATGTTCATGTCAATCTTGCTCAATATTTAAGTTTCTGCAAATTGATAGTAGAAGTAGGCTATAGTATTTTGCTTTGGTTATATTGTATTATCAAGTTAACCTGCATGCATATTTTCTACATGGTCTCAGAGAAAGATTTGTAGAGAATTTGCAGAATAATATATATAAATATATAATATATAATATATATTATATATATATATATATATATATATATATTCTCTTTTAGAGGAAAATATCTTTTTAACCATTAATTTTCTGTTTATTTGAATTGGCGTTACAATTTTGGCACTGCACAACATAACACTTTCTTATGCTTCAAAGAGTGGGTTGTGAGAGAAAAAATATAATGAGCTTGATATTTGATCAGTTAGTGATGTTCATCCTAAAAGATTCTCATGTAAGCGATGAGATACCTTTTAATAATAATTATGCCACACTCATCTACCCATGTGCAAAATCCACTATTATTTACCCTCTATTTTCCAAGGTGAATTCTCTCTTGTTGGAATTCAAGTGTACCCTTGAGTCTCATGAGTCATAGAATACTTTCTTGCAATGATTCCATTAAACATATTGATGCTCACAGTCCAAAGGAAAAACTCGAGAATTAGAAATATATAGATGGAATACTTCATTGCTAGATTATGGGGTCCCTTTGGTGTCCACTAATCTGTCATGCTCATTTTTTGTTTTACTATTTTCCCCAATATTGTCAATGAAATTACAGGTTTTCACATCCTTTTTCTCTACAAATAATATCTCCTCCTTTACCATCATTTCTAATTTTCATAGTTAGGGAAACATTGGAAGACTCATTTAATTTTGGAATTCATATGAAGTAAACTTCTCCATAGATTTCGGTATGTTTTTTTGGAACAAGAAAATAATGTGGGGTTGGTCTCATTGCAAGGGAAGCAAGGATTTAAGACTAGTAGAAAAATTTGGGGCCAATAGTTATTATATGATAAAACTAGATAACGAATGACTCTTTGTAAGGTATGACCCCCCATCTTGACTATGTTTCCTCCACTTGAAGCCTCCTAGTCAACAAAAACTAGCTTCTCTTTCTCATGAAAGAAAAGTTCTACCCATAAATGTGTCCTTGCACCAAAATTGTTCTTTTAAAATCTAGATACTTCTCCTTTAATATCCTCTATGATTCCGTTTCTCCTACCATTCGAAATGTGAAATTGGAAAACCAAAATTGGTTTCTTTGGAGTTGATAATCTTGCGTAAGTTTTTATATCCCAAACAAGGACAAGATATTCAAGCATATTAATGTATCGATATCAATTGGATAGAGCCAAACTCATAGGTTTACATTAAATGTTGTTATTAAATAGAAAAAGAATGATTATGTCGAGTTTGCAATCATATCAATCAAAATTTCCTCATATGTGAATCTCATTAAAATTGGAGAAAGTTATGTGTGGTAGTCTTTGAAATTTCTTGAACAAATCTCTTCTCGCTATGTTCAATATATGAAATTAAAGCTATTTAGGTCCAATTGACTTACAATATGACTTTTATACTATTTAGCCATCATAAGGAAACATATAAAATAGTCTGATTGGGCTAATCATAAGTGCATATTATTTGCAAATATTTATACAAGTTACATTGAATGTGGAGACAAACTTTAAATTAAGATATATTATATATTTATTAGATAGGGATTTATATAAATACTAAAAGAAAAGGCTTAGACCGTCTAAATATTGGTTAAAAAATAATGTTTCTTTGAAGTTATCAGTTGACTAGTGTAGTGGAAATGAAAAACACCGATAAAAAAATAGTCTAATGGAAGTTATAAAGTCAAGGTGTTCAATCTAAGCATTTAAAAAGATATTTAAACAAAATGAGTGAAACTTAAAATAATGGATAACGACCTTGTTTTTTATTATTAGAATTAATTTGAAATTTTATTTTAACTTTCCATTAGTAATTCTCATGGTTTTGACATATGTATCATGATGATTAGAGGTGCTCATGGTCTAGACTTGTTTGTTGGAGTACACCAACAATGTAAAACTTTGTATTTAATCTTTATTTAGCCTATCAAATCTACAAATCTTCCTATGGTGAGTAAGGTAATTCAAAGAATAAGAAGCTTTTAGTTCAAGAGTTGTTTCCTTATGTGGAATATGTATATGATTATGAAAATAAAAAATAGTTAAGGTGGATATACAACAAAGTGTGGATGAGATGTAAATTAATTAATTTTTATCTACAACATTGCTATGGATAAGATATGTACTGTAACATAAGAATAATAAATAAAATTGGAAATCATAAAAATTAAAAGAAAAATATCAAATGCTTAAATAAAAGGAACATAATCGTGCAATGAATGAATATAAATCCATATTAACCCTTATCCATGAAGCATTGATAACGATGAGGATGGGTGAGTGCCTCTATTTTTCTCTCTATCGGGGCTTAGTAGATTCAAAGTTACATTTATCAAAACTTGTTTTTAAAATGTTGCTTTGGGTCATCTCCGTGTGACTTATAACCTCAGTAGTGCAAGTGGGAATTTTTCATATTGCAAAATTGTAATATTGTTCTTTTGGTATTCATAATATTATGGTTCAAGTTTACATTTTTGTCTTTCTTCATTTTCCATTTAAATACTCCTATGTTTATTCACTAAAAGATAACATGAAAATGTTTCAAAATTCATATTGACTAGATTTTCACAAAACTAAATCATATTAATTTTTGTTGCAATTTTGGAGGTCTCTTCACTATAATGATAACATGTGTATTTATAGGAAATAATATAAATGGTTCAAACATTTCTTTGAAAGATTTGATTATGAATTATTAAATTTTGAAGGTTGACCATCTTATAGTAAATGAATGTTGGATGGAATTTTTTTTCAAACCAATGAGGAGGACTCCACGAAACTAGATGATTTTGAATAAAATGTTGATGGGTGAATCTTCAATTCCGAACCTTTAGGACATTATCAAGATTTTACCATGTATATGGTCACCATACGAATCCAGTCAAAGGATGAAGGCACAACCTTATTAAAGTGAGTTTTTTCAAATAGAGTTTGACCATCACAAATAAGAAAAGAAAAATATTGTTCAATTTAGAAAATTCATTTTATTAGCATATCAAAGCTTAGTGAAATATATACAGATAGAAATATCATAAAGGACCTAGATCTCTAAACATTTATTACAGGGTTCTTTGACATCTCTAATATTTTCAAAGTGTTGTACTATATAACAATTTTCATTCTTTAAAGAAGTGTGTCCTTGATAATCCTACGATAAAAAATGAATGATTTTTGTTATAGAAAACTAGGGCACATTATGGATAATTGAGCACATTCATTATTATCGATGAAAAGATGTCATATGAATTTCTTGATACACAATGCTCCCAATCATCTCTAGTATCACTTATGTCATGGCATGTACATCATCTACATTCATCTTCACTGTAATTATGAAATCCATGTTTTAGTGAGTTAATATTAGATTTTTCTTATTACAAATTGCAACTAAAATTCCACCAAGTGCTCATTCTTATAGTTACGAATGAGGATAAGGACGTCCTTATATATGATTTTTATTCGGGAGGAAAATATATTTTTAAACATTAATTTTCTATTTGATTTCATTTGACTTCATATGCAATCATGTTAGTGCACAACATAGCATTTGCTTATGCTTCAAATAGTGGGGTGTGAGAGAAAAATGATAATGAACTTGATAATCAATTATATACTGATGCTAAGCATAAAGTAGAAGGTTTTGATGTGATAGGTGAGATATATTATAATAGTAATTATTCCACACTGGTGTACCAATGTGAAAAATCCACAAGTGTTTTTCTTCTGTTTACCAAGGTGCATTCTCACTTGTGGGAATTCTAGTATACTCCCAAGACCCATGGGTTGTATAATACTTTCTTGTAATGTTCTTTTGAAATCTAGATACTTCTCTTTTAATATCCACTTTGATCTTATTTCCCCTACACTTCAAAATATGGAATTGGAAAACCAAAATCAATCTCTTTGGAGTTGATAGTCTTGTATCAGCTTTTACATCTCATAAAAAGACAATAATCTTCTTATTATTCTCCATGGATGAAGTATATTTAATATATTAAGGTCAATTGGATATAACCAAACTTATATGTTTATATTAAATCTAGTTATTAAATAGAGAAACAAGGATCATTTGGAGTTTGCAATCATATTGTGGGCATTTGAAATGAAACCGCTTTCCATAATCTGCAAATGCAATACTGTGAAACTTTTGGAATCTCACCATTGTGAAAGGTCATGAATATGACAACATAAATACAAAACAAGAACTTGAACTCACCAAAGCTATTAGTACAGTAATGCTTAGGAAGCCAATAAACAACTTGTGAGATGGTGTTCTTTTGTTTCATAAGCTATTTAAGTCCCTTGCAAACAAGAAAAGAATACACCTAAAGGTGATGATGTTTTAAACAAGGTTAGTTGTTAGAGTGGTTAATGGATTTATGGTAGATCACTAGATGCTTGGTCATACTCTTGAGAATCTAGATAAGAATAGACTTAAAAGGAGATAATGTCTTAACCATGTTTAATTGTTATTGTTGTGAGTGGTTAATAGATTGGATCTACCATAGATTTATGGTAGATCACTAGATATGTGTTCTTACTCTTAATAATCAAAATAGTGGTGTAGCTGCCTTTAGTTTTTATTAAAAAAAAAAAATCTGTAATAACGATCATTCGCAGTTTATTCAACCTCTCCATAACATATGTGATACTTTTAAATATATTTTAAGTTAGTAAAGAAGAAATTTTTTTAAAGCTCCTGTACTATTGAGAAAATATTTTTATAAAAGGTCACATAAAAATCCGTTAGAGTTACCGTGCACGGCACAGAAAAAACAATGAGTGATAGACTGTGTGTTAAATTCTAAACGTATAGAATATATTTGAAAAAGCAAACAAGTAGAGGGCTTATATTTGAAAAAACAATGATTTCAAACTTACAAAACTATATTTGAAAAAACAATGATGTCAAACATAAAAAGCTTTAATAAATTTGAGGAGTCTTAGAATCTATGTTAAATTCTAAATATATTTAAAAAGAAAACAAGTAAAGGGCGTATATGTGAAAAAATGATTTAAATTTTAAAAAGCTTTAATAGCTTTTTATAGAAGCCTGAGCAGGGGATTTCTTTGGAACGAATCGATGATTCTGGAAAGGGAGGGAGAAGACCGTTGGAGGAGGTAGCTAAAAGAAGCAGGATATATATCTAATCCAATCCCGTTGCAACATTTATCTTCCTCCTCTGTCCATCATCTGCACATATATGTGATTGCTTCTTTGTGTTTGTAATGTTTGTATGGTCTGGGTGAGTCTGAGTTGGTGTCGTAATCGGGATGTCTGTCTCAGAGTCTGGTCTAGTTGAGTCTGAGTCAATTCTGTCAATGTGCCATGGAGGAGGAGGAGGTTGGAGTAGATTACAGGCAGCTCGATCATTTTTGCAGGGAAGACTCCTGGATCATTTAATGGTTGAGCGGTTCAATGGTTGTTTCTCAGGTGAGCGAGTTCTTTCAGTTTTTTTTCCCACAGAGATGAATCATATCTCAGTATTAATATAAATTGTAGAGATCATTTTAATTCTTGCATTTCATTTGATCTCTCCTCAGCTGTGTGAAGTTATATGATTCATTGTCTTCTTTTCTTTCAGCATCCTAAACTCTTGAGAAAAATTGAATTAAAGAAGGGAAGAAGTTGTGTGGATGCTAATGCTTTTCAGTGAAGAAGGGAAGGACTCTGTTGTTCTATAGTTCAAACCCTCAATCCCTGAAATCCAGGTATGGATTGTGGATTTGTCTTCTGGGATTATTAAATTTAATTTTTGATTAATTGATTTAAACCTAAATTGCGTGTGTCTGTATGGATGGCTGTGGCTCCACTTTAACCTTTGTCGGGTGTGTTCTTCACTTAATCGCTACAACACACGTTTACTCTGCCTTTACCACTGGCCCTGGGTCTCTCACATTATTTTAGTTTAGCCGTGCAGGGTTTACTTTGCCTTTACCGCTGGCTCTGGGTGTCTCACATTAGTTTAGTTTAGGCCTGTAGGGTTTAGCTCCTGTATTCAATATGTATGTGCTGTGTTTTTCCTTTTACCACTCTTACCCTGGTTTTCTCGGCCTTGTATCGTTGGCTTTTCATCTCTCACATTAATTTAGTTTAGCCCTGCATGGTATAGTTAGTGGATTGAATATGTATCTGCTGTGATTGCCCAGTAATCACTGTAACCCCGGTCTATTCTGCCTGGTATGGTTGGCCCTGGCTCTCTCACACTAACCCAGGTTTACTGGGCTTTGTATGGCTGGCTCTAGGTCTCTCACATCAAGTTAGTTTTTAGATCTGCATGGGATAGCTGGTGGATTCAATATGTATTTGTTGTGTTTTTCCCTTAATCATTGTAACCCTTGTTTACTCTGCCTTGGATCATTGGTTCCTTACTCTACCTTGTATAGCTGACTGGGGATTCAATAAGTAGATTAGCCAGATTTTTTTTCACTGCATTGTTTAATTCACATCTTGTTTACTCTCCCTTGTACACCTGGTTGTGAATTCAATAAGTATATTAGCCACCTCTTTTCTCACTGCATTATTTAATTCTCATCTATTATCTGTCTCTTTAGCTCAGTTCATTAGAGTAAAACTACTTTAATCGGCCTTCCCAGCATTAGACAATTTTGGGCTAGAATTACAATCTTAACTGCTATTCCTAGGAATGGTGAAAATTTAGGCTAAAACCATACAATAAAATTAAACGTCTCGGTCTATCATGCTCATGGTAACAGGAATTTTTTTATTTTTATTTTTTAATTATAGATTGTGGGTTACTTAACGTCAGGGTTGAAATTATAGTAAAATCTATGTTACATATGAATTTAGGGTATCTGCGTTTCTTTGGATAATAGTAATTTCCTTATTAAAACTTGTATAAGTATAGATTGTAGTGTGCCCTTGTTGGGAGTTTCTGTTAATTTCAAACACAAAAGAAATTTCATAGAGAACAACGCTATGTTTTTAATTCAGGATCTTAATCATAAAACAAAAACTGTTACAAAATAGTCTTCCTCTACTCAGAGGGATTAACAGGAATGCTTCAGTTCCAGAAACTAATTTCACTATCTCAGAAGAAATTAGAGTTTCAGCACTGCTGTGCATTGCAAAAAAAAAAACTCTCTTTGTTAATTCTGCTCACTCTCAGAGTACAAAAAAAGACAGATCTGTTGTTCGTTGTATTTATAAGAAAATAAATATCTGAGTTAAACTATAAACTAATCAAAATATCTACTCATGTTTATCTGTGTATTTATTGCAGAAAAGGCGGTGATGCTTTTCAAGACGACAGTCTGCAGGGGAATTAAACTCTGAATTTAATGCATGGTTTATCACAACATCGCATCGTAGGAAGTGAAAAGTTGTGCCACCACTGCCATAACTGTTTGAAACATGCGATTTGCGATATGCGATCAGATCACATCGTGAAATCGCAATCGCAGTCAATAGAATGGACGCAAAAAAGGTTTACAATAAAATGTGCTATATGCAATCTGCGACTTGATCGCATCGTAGGGAGCTTGAATGGATGTTTTCTAAAAATAGTTTGTTGTGGTCGCTGTTGCTCCACGGCAGTTTAAATTATTTATTCCAACACTCCCCTTTAATTTCAACTGCTGGGTTTTTTCTGTATACCCAGACATTTCCTGAAATGATCAAAACTTTTCTTTCTCAATGGTTTTGTTAAGTTGTCACCTAGTTGATCCTCTATTCTGTAGTGTTGCAAAACAATCTCAACATTGTTAACCAATTCACGTATGAAGTGAAATTTGGTATCTATGTGCTTTGTTCTTTTATGAAAAACAGAGTTTTTAGACAATGCTATTGCTGAGCTATTGTCACAGTAAATGGTTGTGCCCTTTTCTTGTTCATGACACAAATCTCTGATAACTCTTCTCAGCTACGCTGCTGGGCATGTTGCTGCTGTTGCTGCCACATACTCTGCCTCTACTGTTGATAAAGACACAACTGGTTGCTTCTTGGAAGCCCTGAGATGGCTCCCGATCCCATATGAAACACATATCCCTATGTGCTTTTCCTATCATCAACACTTCCAGCCCGATCACTGTCAGTGTGTCCTGTCAACATGAATCTTTCAGAAGAGGAGTATAAAATACCAAACCCCTTCGTTCCATTCACATACCTTAGAATCCTCTTGGCTGCCTGCCAATGAGTCTCTTTCGGTCTTCCCATAAATCTGGAGATTAAACTCACCGCGTGCATAATGTCTGGCCTAGTTGCAGTTAAGTACATAAGGCTGCCAACTATGCTTTTGTACAATTTTGGATCAAAATCCTTGCTGCTGTCTTCTTTGGTCAATTTCAACCCCACTACAGTTGGAGTCACAGCTGCCTTGCTGTTCTGCATGTTAAATCTTTTCAACACTGCTTTTACATATTTATCTTGAGAAATGAAAACACCATTTTCACTTTGGTCTACTTCAATTCCAAGAAAATATCTTAAGAAGCCCAAATCAGTCATTTCAAATTCACTTTTCATGATTGCTTTAAAATCAGCAATGAGAGAAGCATCATTGCTCGTAAAAATTAAATCATCTACATATAAAACAACAATAAGAATCTTACCGTCATTCTTCTTTATGTAGAGTGTGGGTTCACCATCACACTTAATAAATCCATTCTCAATCAGATAAGCATGTATTCTGCTGTACCATGCTCTTGAAGCTTGCTTAAGCCCATAAAGAGCCTTCTTCAGTTTGCAAACTTTATTCTCTTGGCCTTCAACTTCATAGCCTGGAGGTTTTTCAACATAAACCTCTTCTTTTGACACTCCATTTAGGAATGCAGATTTAACATCCATCTGATAAATCTTCCATTTGTGTTGTGCTGCAATAGACAACACTGTCCTCACTGTTTCTATCCTTGCTACTGGTGCAAAAGTTTCATTATAGTCTTTGCCTTGTTGCTGCTTGTAGCCTTTCACAACAAGTCTTGCTTTGTGCCTGTCAATCTTGCCTTCAACATTGCTTTTGGTCTGATAGACCCACTTAACTCCAATGGCATCTTTTCCTTCAGGGAGGTCCACTAACTCCCATGTTTTACTCCTTTTAATTGCACCAATTTCTTCATTCATTGCTTCAATCCATTTATCTTCATTTACAGCATCTTCAAAATGAATTGGGTCATCAACATGACAATACAAAGCGAATAATGAATTCAGACCGGTATTGTTACTTACCTCTCCTTGTTCATAAATCTCATTCAAAATTTTGAATCTTGGTCTTCTTGGTGTGCTTGGAGTTCCATCCGAACTTGAGGGTATTTCTGATCCCTATGGTGTGCTTGAAGAAGCACTTCCTTGACTTCTTAAGGCTGTTCGAATTCCAGCTTGTGGTGTGGTTTGTTGTACTTTCTGTGGTGGAGGAGCCACCAAGGAAGGATCATTTGCTGCTGTCACTTCCTCTTCTTCTTCATGAGACACAATTGTCTTCACATTCACTGTTCTTTCTAGGCTTCCATCCCAAGCTTCATCTTCAATGAACTGCACATCCCTGCTTACAATCAATTTCTTAGTGGATGGATTATAGAGTTTGTATGCTTTTGACTCATCACAATAGCCAACAAACACACACTTCTCCCCCTTACTATCAAGATTTCTCCTTAGCTGATCCGGTACATGTGCATAAGCTACACAACCGAATACTCTCATGTGAGTGACAGTTTTCTTTTGACCACTCCATGCTTGTTCTGGTATTTTGTTCATGACAGCTTTAGTTGGGCATCTATTCAAGATGTAAACTGGGCAAGTGACAGCTTCTACCCAATACTCATTCCGCAAGTGTTTTGCCTTTAGCATATTTCTGACCATGTCAAGAATGGTCCTGTTCTTTCTTTCGGCAACACCGTTTTGCTGAGGTGTATACCTCGCGGTAAACTGCTTCTGTATGCCATTCTCTCTGGAAAAACACAGAAATTATTTGGAGATGTACTCTCCTCCTCTATCTATTCTGAGCACTTTGATATAATGCCCACAGTGCTTCTCAACAAGAGTTTTGAAGTGGCGGAATTTCTCAAACACTTCACTCTTCTGTTTCAGCATATACACCCATGTCTTTTTGGTGTAATCATCAATGAAAGTTAAGACATATCTATTTCCAGAAAATGATGGTATTTGCATTGGTCCACACACATCAGAGTGAACTATTTCCAAGGGTGCTTTTGCCCTTATACTTTTTCTTGCTGGAAAGCTTTCTTTGTGTTTCTTGCCCAAGATGCAGCCTTCACAAAGGTTGTCTGGTTTCTCAATCAATGGCAATCCCTTTACCATTCCTTTTCTGTGCAACAAATTCAGGCCTCCGAAATTGAGATGTCCAAATCTCAAGTGCCATAACCAATTCTCATCTTTCACTTGTTCCTGAAAGACTTCTTGTGTTACAGCTGCAATAATTCTTCCTTCCTTCAAATCTGCCCTGAGTTTGAGAGGAAACATTCTATTGCTGGTCATCTACACTTGTGCAATGATCTTCTTACTTAGAGGTATATCTGTGATTGTACACATATCACCTTTGAAGAACACGTTGTAACCTTTGTCAATGAGCTGCCCAATGCTCAAAGGATTACATTTCAGACCAAGTACATAGTATACCTCTGGCACAATCATCTGTTCTCCATTTCTTGCTCGGATACTGACTCTTCCCTTACCCTTAACAGATATCTTACTATCAGTTCCTGTTGTTACCTCAGATTTCACATTTTCATCTAGATTGGAAAACATTGCAATATTTCCAGTCATGTGATTACTACAACCTGAGTCTAAGAACAAAAAATATTCTTGTTTGTCTTGTGCAATGTTACATGTTAACAACACATTCTTTGGATTCTTATCTTCTTCATTTGCAAAATTAGCATTTTTCCTACTATTCATGTCATTTTGCTTTTTCCTACATTCATTGGCATAATGCCCATATTTCTTACAATAATGACATTGGACTTGGGATTTGTCATACCTTTGTCTATGAGCTTGTTGTTTGCTCGAACCTTCATCTTGGTTCTGATTGCAGCTCCTTCCACTTGTGCTTGCAGGATAATATCTGCCTCTGTTTTGGCTTCTTCCACGACCTCTGTTATTTGCTCTGCCTCGACCTTTTCCTTGGCTGAAAGATATCTGAGTCTTGAATGCTTGCTCAAAAGAGGAATGTGTTCCTCTACTAAGTCTGTGTTCATGAGACATAAGAGAAGCACTCAGTTCATCTACCGTGAACTGTGAAAGATCTTTTGTTTCTTCTATTGCTACCACAATAGATTCAAACCTTGAGGGTAAACTTCTCAAGGTTTTCTCTGCAATCCTTCTTTCTTCAAGAATCTCACCGTGAGATCTTATCTAGGTTATCAACCCAATAACCTGAGTGAAGAATGAATCTATTGTATCAGATTCCTTCATGCTGAGTGTTTCAAAGTCTCTCCTCAACATCTGCAACTTTGCAGTATTCACCTTCTCCATGCCTTGATAGACAGTTTTGAGAATATCCCATGCCTCCTTGGATTTTGTTGCTGCTGCAATCCGTGGAAAAACACTTTCATGTACTAATTGAAAGAGAAAAAAGAGGGCTTTGGAATCCTTCTTCCTGTCGCTCTTCAACTGGTCTCTTTCTGCTACTGTCAAAGCATCCAACGCTGTTGCATCTGCAGGTTCAGCATAGCCAGTTTCAACCAGCTCCCATATTCCTTGAGAAGCAAACAATGCTTTCATTGTTATGGACCAATAACTGTGATTTTTCCCATTAAACTGTGGCAGTTGGGAATTTGTCAAAACTGTTACAGCATTTGCCATCTTAACTCTGTATGGGTAAAGAAGAGATACTGTCTGTATAATTAAAACAAGCAAAAAACTTTCTTTGCTGGAAAAAAAAAATGATCTATAAGCTTCTTACAGCTCCTACAGTGAAAACCAGACTCTGTTTTTGACTCACTGAGTGCCTAGACTAGCTCTGATACCATGTTGGGAGTTTCTGTTAATTTCAAACACAAGAAATTTCACAGAGAACAATGCTCTATTTTTAATTCAGGATCTTAATCATAAAACAAAAACTGTTACAAAATAGTCTTCCTCTACTCAAAGGGATTACAATAGGAACGCTTCAGTTCCAGAAACTAACTTCACTATCTCAGAAGAAATTAGAGTTTCAACACTATTGTGTGTTGCAGAAAAAAAAACTTTCTTTGTTAATTCTGCTCACTCTCAGAGTACAGAAAAAAATAGATATGTTGTTCATTGTATTTATAAGAAAATAAATATCTGAGTTAAACTATAAACTAATCAAAATATCTACTGATGTTTATCTGTATATTTATTGCAGAAGAGGCGGTGATGCTTTTCAAGACGGCAGTCCGCAGGGGAATTAAACTCTGAATTTAATGCATGGCTTATCACAACATCGCATCGTAGGAAGTGAAAAGATGTGCCCCGCTGCCATAACTGTTTGAAACATGCGATTTGTGATATGCGATCAGATCGCATCGCGAAATCGCAATAGAATGGACGCAAAGAAGATTAACAATAAAATGTGCGATATGTGATTTGCGACTTGATCGCATCGTAGGGAGCTCGAATGGATGTTTTCTGAAAACAGTTTGCTGCGGTTGCTGTCGCTCCACGGCATTTTAAATTATTTATGCCAACATCCCTACGGTGGCTCTAATTAGAGAAGCCATGGCAGTTTAAATTATTTATTCCAACAGCCCTACGGTGGCTCTAATTAGAGAAGGCTGTTGTTAAGAAGTCAATAGTTGGAGGAGCGCAGATGTACTAGCGCGGCTGCTCATGCAAGCAGAAGAAACAAAGAAGAGTTCTCAATAGGATCGGGATAACTCAACAAAAGTAGTTAAGTTTTATTGCGCGGACTGAATTGACTATTTCAATTCAGCGAATTGTGCCCAACCCCTCTCCCTACTCTCCCAGCGCTGGCTGAATTACATTGATCAGAGATATCCCAACTGATAGCTTATCTGGGGATGGATCCTCCATCTAACTGCTAGTTTATGTGCGGATGGATATCTGTAGATAGTTTATTCGATATGGAAATATTGTGATGTCTTTAACACATAAGAAATTTGAATTTCGTTAGTTTAATTCTCAGGATCATATCATAAAATATTATTTTTATGGATATATTGTTTTTATGTTAGTGTTGATCGCCCAGATTCATTGAATTTTGTTGTTCTCTTACTTTACTTTAATTTACTTCTAGTGTGATGCCTTGGCCTCTAGTGTTTTTGTAATCCTGCGTCACTCAACTGAAGTCTGTGTCTCTAGTTACCTGTTTAGCTCCCTCTAGTTCTTACTGGTTACCTGTTTAATACTCCCTCTTGTTCTTACGACCTGTCTCTATTTACGATTAGTCTATGGGTACTTGGTAAGAATTCCAAACGTATCGGTTTAATTATTACAACTGACAGCATAATATGCATTACTTAAAAATATATTATATAATTATAGTGGTATATTATCTCTATATTAAGTCTCCTCTCCTAGATTTATTTAATTTTATCTTTCACTCACTTATAATGTAATGCGACTTTCGTTAAGTCTATGCCTCTACTTACGTACTTGTTTAGCCCTCTCTCTATTTACTGTTCGTATGCTCTGTGCCACTGGTGTTTTGTAATAGGAGGGCTATGCGTAGTTGTTGGCGGCTAGATACCTTAATAGGAGGGCTATGCGTAGTTGTTGGCGGCTAGATACCTCAGGCGTAGGTCCTTATTAGATAAATATTATTATCTATATTTTATTAGATAAATATTATTATCCATATTTTATTGATAATTTTTTGTGTTATATTTTTAGAGATCTAATATTATATTAGTTTTTTATTGGTTTTAAAAATTCTCAAAAAAAATTAATATATTATTTAACATAATAAAATTATAAAATTAAATTTCACAGTGTTTCTAAAGGAGTTTTTTGATCTAATGTTACTTATTCAATTCCTTGTATTCTATTCTATATTAAACATGTTGAATATAATTTGCATTTTGATATATTACTTTTCTTCTATTTCTATGTGTTATTGCAAGTTTATCTCAAGAAATGATTCTCCATTATATTTAATTGATCAAGATTATATTTAGATGTGTTATTGCAAGTTTAATTTGAAGAATAGATTTGGATTATATCTTAGTTACTAAGAAACATGGATGTATTTATGTTTATTTTCTTCTTTTATTAGAATTTTATGAAAAGACTATGTACATACTATTACTAATAATAATTCCAAATGATGTAAGGAAGAATGGGGCCATTCTTCTTAAAGGAATGTACAATTTTTATATTTGTTTATTTTTATTTTTATTTTTTATTAAATTTTGATACATTTGAAAAAGACACATTTACAATATATTTACTCTTATAATTTTTATATTTAAAATATGTATTTCAATGATTATCATGTTGATGAAACAATAATTACATTCAAATTATTTAATCTTAAAAGGGAAAAAAAATTTATTCACATCTAAATTATCATTCACTAATTTAATGAACAAAATATTTCATATTATTTTAATTCTTTTCCTTTTTCTTTTATTATAGGATGTTTTTCTTTTCAGCATTTTGTTTTATTATATTATTATTTTTCTTGGTTCTCATTTTTTTCCTTCTTTTTATTTTTATTTTTATTTTACTTTTTTCAATTTTATTGTATTTTGTTATCTATTAAATTAGATGAATAAAGTAATTTATATTTTTATGTAAGACCATTAAATGTATTGTATATGGTCTTCTGTATTTGCAGTCTTTTGTCGTCTTCCGTCTTTACATGAGCAGATCTGCGGCTCTTGGTCTTACAATGGTTTACATCTACTGTGGATTTCAATTTTTATCATAGTGTTTCGAATTTGCACGCGAAACCTTTTTATCTTTGTGGCCACTAGCATTATATCTTTGCAGTGTCCAACAACTTAAATTCAATATCTCTTCGGTGGTTCGTAGATCTCAATGGTGGAAATAATATACATCTACGGTGTTTCGTATCTGATATGTCCGGTGTCTGGTGGTGCGTGTATCTGATCTCTCTGGTGGTTTGATTCTATTGTGCCAGTTCCACAAACATTCTAAGTGTATCAGTTGTATAATTAAGAATTCCAAATCTGCGGCTCTTCTGAAATATAATATGAATGGTAATGTCTCAACCATTCAGATCTGTGCGTCCACAGTCCTTACGTTGAGTCCAATTTTCCATCTCTTTATGAGAACTCTGTCTTTTTCTGACCTTCTTTCAGAATTTTAGATCTGCAGCTCTTCTTCGATTAGGCCTTTTCTTGGTAGCCATTTCTAGAATATGACAAAACGAAAATTTGTCCAACTGTGCGTGATTGAGAAGAAACTTAGGACAAGCTTGCTGGCTGTTATATGAATAGTAGATCTTGTGGTTGTCGTAGATCTGTGGCTCGTAACCAAGTCGTGATATAGATCTACAACTCTTCACTTCTCTTCTCATTGATTGGGCCTTCTGTGGTTTATAGATCTGCGGCTTTTCACTTCTCTTTGGTAATCTTCTATGGCTTCCTCTTCAGCAATCTTTTATACTCAGTAGGAGAGCATTCTCCAAATGGCTCCCAGCTTCGCGAAAATAACTACTGGTTAAATTTTGTCCGCCTTTGGGGTAAGCTCCTGCCCATATCATGAGTGAAGCCCCAGCTCCCATTGTCCAGGTGGTCCAGACCTCACTCGATGAAGCCTTGAAGTTCTTTGAAAGTGCCCTAATCTGCCGATTCAATGGTTTTTGGCTGCAGCTGACAGCTCTCCACAGTTGGATCTTGGAGGTATGGAAGCCTCTAACTCCTGATGCAATTAATATCTACCCCTGTGCTAGGGGTTTATTTACAGTGGATTTTGAAAACCCTTAAAGCAAACAATGTATTCTAGATTTTGGGCCTTGGTTTTGCGAAAAATGAGGTCTATTCATGAGGCAATGGAACCCATCATTCGATCCCTCAACAATAGTCACAACCTCAGCACCAGTTTGGGTGAGATTGCCAAACCTACCCTTGCATCTATGGAATTTCTCTTCGCTACAAGGCATTGGAAATGCAGTTGGGAAATTTTACTGCAGGTGCCTAGAAACAGAGGAATATGCCAGAACCACCTATGCGCACATCTGTGTGGCAATGAACTTCAACGCTGGCTTCCCAGGTGAAATACACCTAACAAGCAAGGACTATGTGTGGAACCAAAAACTCAATTATGAAAGTGTCCTCTTCAGATGTCGATCCTGCTTTGAGACAGGCCACCTAGCCAAAAATTGCCCAAAAGCCTCTCAGAAAAATTCTGCAAGAAAAAATCACCACAGATCTACATGGTGGGAAGGAGCACAAAAAGAACACTACACTGTCATCAAAGAAGAATACTCTTGAGATAACTCTGAATCATAAGAAATCAGGCAAGAAAGAAAAAACTCTCATGACAAGCAGGGGGAAAGCCCCACCCAAAAACAAAAGAGTGAACTCGACAACCCCTCAAGCATCAAGAGTTATGAGCATTTGAAAACAACACAAAATAAATCTTCATTTAACAGCAAAGTAGATCTCCTAGACCAAACTTCTTCTCCGACTATATTCAAAAGGACGAACATAATAGATCGTGAAGTTAAGACACCAATGCCGCAAGAACCAAAAGAGATGAAGGAGATGCAAGATAAAGAAAGTTGGAAGACTGTAGAGAAAAAAAAAAGAAAGCTACAACACCAATCTCACCAAAAAAGATGAGGAGCCAAACAATTAGATACTAAGAAAATTATAGGTCTGATAGACCAATTTTGGTCTCAGTGGATGTTAATCACCATCAGCATCATCATCATCATATTACTTGCTTGAATTTTAAAATTGTATTTGTATATGTATATTCTAGGTGGCTTTGACCATAGTTATATTATGATTTGAAATTAGATAGTGTCTTTGTTTATTCAGATTATATCGTATTTATTTATTTGAGGTTGTAAATGTATGTTTTAGTGGTTGTGATAATGATACATTGACTTGAAATTGTATGGTTTTTATTTATTTGTGTGATATTGTATAAATTTTTATGTTGGTTTAATTAATTTTATATATTTACTTGAAATAGTGTGTTTATTTCTTTGAAATTGTATGTGTATCGGTAGCTTTGACAATGTTTGGATCTTAATTTGAAATTATATTATGTTTATTTATTTGAGATAGTTTATGTATGTTAGTGGATATGATGCTTACATGTTGTTTTCAAATTGTATGCTCTGCCTTTAGATTATTAAAAATGTTCATTTTGTGTGTTTTTTGTTTGAGGTTGTGAAATTATGTGTATATGTGTTTTTTTTACAATATTTGTATTGTAATTTAAAATTATATGGTGTGTTTGTTTACTTCAAATCATTTGTCTAGGTATGTTAGTTATATATATATATAATTGTCTTGTGTACCTTGTGTTTTCTTATTTGAAATTGTAAAATGGGTGTATTTTATTTGAATGTTTGTATGTCAATGGTGGGTATGATGTTTACTTGTATATAGTTGCATTTGCTAATTAAAAATTGTATCTTTTGTTTGCTTGTTTGACACATATGTATGTGTGTTTTGAAATTGCTTGTGTATATATGAATGTGATTGTGATTTTGATAATGTTTGTTTGTAGTGTTGTATTGATTTGAATTATATGTATTTTTCTAATTGTTAACTGTATATTATGTGTGTTTATTTGAATTATAAATGTGTGAAAGTGGTTTTGAAAATCTATATTTATTAATTCGTATATTGATTTGAATTTCTATAATTTTTTATTAGATTTTTACATTGTATATTTGTTTTTGTAGATGTGTGTGAAATTTGTATACTGATTTGAATTTTTATAATGGTTGATTGGATTTTTACATTGTACATTTGTTTTTGTAGATGTGTGTGAATGGTAGGGACAATTTTTACTTCATTTTTTTATGTTTGTATGTTGGTTTGAAATACTATAATGTGTTTTTAAACTTGAATTTGTATTCATGTGCCTACTTGTTTGAAGTTGCAGTTAAATGTGTGATTGTTTTTTTGACAATTTCTTTGTTTGTTTATTGATGTGAATGTTTGTAATGTGTGTTTGTTTGAGTTGGTTTTTCATTGTTTGCTTGTTTATGTGTGTCTTCTTCTACATTTGTTGAAACCAATATATGTATGTGATTTGAAATTGCTTGTGTATTGTGATTGTGATTTTGATAATTTTTTCTTGTATTGCTATATTTATTTGAAACTGTATGTGTTTTTTTTAATTGGTAATTTTATATGAGGTGTGTTTATTTGAATTATAAATGTGTGAAAGTGGTTTTGTGTAACATGCCTCCTTTATGTGTTAAATTATTGTAAACCTAAGCTGAGTTAAAGCTATGTGTGATATCCTCCCTTGTGTGTTAAATGATTGTAAACCTAAGCTGAGGAAAACTAGGTGTGATACCCTCCTTTGTGGGTTAAACTATTCTAAACCCAAGATTAGGAAAGCTAGGTGATATGTAATATGAAAGAAAATGTGTTATTAAATAAATTAATAAAATAAATCACTTCGAGGATGCAGCACCAAGAGAGAGGATATTCTTGCCAAATCCCATTAAGGAATGAGATAGAGATGAATCCTTCATGATAAAGCTTCTAGATGTCATCTAGATAAGCTTGGATGGACTAGAGATCCATCGAATGGATGGAAGATAAGGATACATCAGGCATAAAATCTTTGCGGGAGATAAAGGAAAGATATTATGAGGAAAAGTCTCATGGGAGATAAAGACGAGCTTTTCCGAAAAAGACATAGGAAAATGGAAAAATCCATAAAAGCGAGACACCACTAATGGAAACTAAATCATGAAAGAGGGTATTAAATATCCAGTGCATTGATCAATTGAGGACAATAGATCATTGGTAAGAACCTTGGCTTGCGAAGAATCATAGGTGATTCATGGTTGGGTGGTGGTGCTCCTCTCTTCAAGTGAGGTTTTAGATGGTTTCATATGCATGGAATGTATTGTATGTTTCTCCTTATTTTACAATTTGTTGCAATTCTTTCAGTATATTGGTTTCACTGTATGTGTGTTAATAGTGTACAAAATGATATTTATACATGGTGAGTGCTTTTGATTTTATCTTTGGGACTAAGGAGGCCGAGGTACCTATTATCTAATTTATGCATTATGATGAATTTCACATACTAAGGGTACTAGTCATTTTCTCATATTGAGACGGATATGTGTTAGAAATGTTATGTGTTCATGTACTTAAACTCATTTTTAAGCATGTGACTTTTACTGTCGACAAAAGTAGAGGTAGAGGTAGGAGCATAATATTGTTTGTTATTGGTTATTATTGATAGAAACCATATGGGAATCTTGTGCATTCGTAGGATTGTTGCACAAACTTGGCTTATGAAATATATATGGAGGGATGAGTGAATTGTCTAGTGAATCTAGAGTTGATCATCATTATGTTAAATAAAGAATATATGAGGTATTTTATGTTACATTATTTCTATAGTTAACTTGGAAGATAATGGGCATAAGGCATGGATGCGTGCATTTAACTGTATAATCTAGGTTAGACCAACTATCTATTGCATGTGTACTCAAAAAGGTTCGGTTAGCCATTCTACCTATTGTATACTAGTTGACTAAGTCTATAGAATGGTGATTCCAATGCCTAGTCAAGTTAACTACATTTGACTTAAGTTATGGGGAAAAAGGAACTAAATAACAAATGATATGAGTTGTATGTTAGGATTAGTTTCCCTCCACAAATTTATAAATTATGGTTAAGGAGGATGGCTGTGTAAATTAATGATAATGATTTGATGATCATGATTGCAACCACTATTAAATTTACTGGATAGTATCTATGTTTTAAGATTTCCATAAAACCATGGTGCATTCGGAACTGTTTAGGTGGTACTGCATCTAATTATGGTTCAGATCATCTACGTCATGTTGTCATAAGAAATTAATCCCATCGTGAACCCCACAAAGCTATAGATGCACATGTATTACTATGAATTCCTTACTTATGTTGTTATGAAGATATGTATAGTTGCAAAGCTAAAAATTTGATCAAAAATAGAAAGGAACATAACCCTTGAGTTAAGGGGTGAATATATGCCATAACAGAAGAAAATATTTAAATTTATGGAGCCTAAAGGGGGAGCTTTCCAGGTAAGCTCAGGGGGTTCATTACAAATGGTATCAGAGGTTCAAGTTCAACCCTTTCGGCCTATGGGCCAATCCATTTCTGTGGAATATGAGTAAGGATGAGAATTAATCCAACATTTTTTTTAAAACGGTTTAAAATCTATAACAGTAAAGTAGATTGTGAAACTTGGAACATGGAGATATTATTCCTAAGATAGAATCAAATTAATAAACCTTCTGTATATGAATGTGGGATTGATTCTATGGATGTATACATGCTGGTATAAATCGTAGACGAACCCATTCGTCTTATTGAACTAATTAATGGGACATAACCATTCATACAATAGTCATCCAAGTAATATTTCACTTGGAACAATTGTAAAATACCAACGCATTGAGATATAGGCATCGAATAAGCCAAACTAGCACCCAATACACAATTCCAGTCATGGGAGGAATCAATGGAAGGCGCATGCTAGTAGAAAACCATGACCAACAAATTTTCAAATGGTTTTCATGTGCGTAGGCATAACTTTTGATTGGTAGTTGAGTATTACAATACATAGATAATATTCGGGTGTAGAGAGAAATCGTAATAACATGCAGCTTGACTTTTATTCCAAATTTCTCAAATCCACACATTATCACATCCCTGGTCCTCCCCAATATGGCAGTGGAAACTGCTCTTCTAAAGATGGAAAACAGAATGGTCAGATGACTGAAAGAGTATTTGAGTTCGCATTTTGTTTGTGGTGGTGCTTTAAATACATGTGTATAGTTTAAATCACCACAGTAACTGTGATTATGCATAACCATAAATCTAGCAATAAAATCAAAACGTGAAAGAATCACCATAATATTTATATGTCAAGGCAGATGATTATTTCTAGCATTGCCAACGACGAGGTTGGAGATCATTGATTTACACTTGGTCAAAGCTCCACTCCTCTTGGACCTTCTCATCACTCATATACTCGCCACTCACAAAGACTAGACAATCATTTAATTAGAAATATTGGGGTCTTCCCCAACTCCGAACAGTCTTATGCACTATGTTATTTATTAAGCTCATAAGGAACATTGGGGAGTGTAAATAGGTCTTCAATTCTACTCATCAAAACAATCTTTGTTTCTGTGGAATTAAGGGAGGGCATGTGAGGATTATGTCGTGGATGTGGGGAAAATCCCCTTTTGAATCGACTAATAACTCATTCCTCTGAGTTTTGGGTTGTCAACTCTTTGTTTCCACTCTAGAAATGAGAGTCTCGTTTCTCGCTTGACAAAAAAATCAATGGAAAATGAATTGATAATGGAAATAAATCAATGTAGAATGAATTGTTAATGGAAAAATCAATGGAAAAGGAATTGTTAATGTGAAAAAAATCATTGTTAATGGAAAAATCAATGGAAAAGGAATTGTTAATGGAAAAAAATCATTGTTAATGGAAAAATAATCAATGACCATAAGGATAAGGTGTAAATCCCCAATGCAAAACTTCAGTTGTTGCGGTTTGTATTGCACTATAGAAAATTACCACAAGAGTTGAAAGAATCAAAATCAAAGTAGAGTGGATAATCACAACTGGAGAACTATTGTCGTGATTTTGTATAGATATTATCATGTGACGTGTTGAAAAGGAGGTACACCGATCATGACTTTTGTTTCTTATTTTTTACGGCTTTTACATGCCTTATCCTAGCTTAGAAATTTGTGAATTGGCTGCAAAACCATACACCTTCTATGAAATATCATCGAGAAAATTGTTGCCACTGTTTCCTTGGGTGATTGGATGTACTGAGCTTATGGGTTGAAGGTGACAAGGCAGAGATGATGATAATCATCATCATCATACAACGATCCTTCTGTTATTAAAGGATAATCCTTATCCTCATAGTCAAGTGAGTGTTTCACACTCCTATGCATTAGAGTTGCACATAAATAACCTAGCTTGGTCTTTGGACAAGATGTCTTGTTCTTAAGCTATGAGAGTCAGGTCTGATGGCTGTAGGATGACGTCGTTAAGGGACTAAGTGTAAAATAAGGAGGATCGTGCCATGAGTTCTGTAAGTATTGTTTCCTTTGTATCCTAATAATTTTATGAGGGTTCATTTGGGATATATATATATATATATATATATATATATATATATATCTATCTATCTATCTATCTATCTATCTATATATATATATATAATATAATATATATATATATATATATATATAATATATATATATATATATATATATATATAATATATATTCAGTGGATTATTACACATTCACTAATCTGTGGTGATAAGAATGGGACATCGCACATGCTTCATAGAATTAATCCACCGTGAAACCCCTCAATTGTATTAATTATTTGCAAGCAAAGAATGTGTGAGATAAGGGAATCAATGTATGGATATTGATGTCCCAGGAAACGTTATGATAATGGTTGTGACAAATACATAGAGTATGGAGTGGTGACTCATTCCCTTCTCAGGGTTATTAAAACCTAAACTATATATATATATATCCCAATTGAATCCTCATAAAATTATTAGGATAAACGCCTCTTTTCGGTTGATGATATTAAGTGTGGAATTCAGAAGAATGCTCATGATGCCCATGCGATCGTAGATCTCAAATGGAAAAAAAAATTATTTTGTCAGAAAGTTTTCCATGTTTAAATTATAAATTTTGAGGTTCATCTTATGCTGTAAACATGGCTCACAATAATATTTCTAACAAACCATCATAGTGATGCCATTCATATATACAATGAAAGGTTTATTCAAAGTTTGGTGTTTTCTCTTCTATATTTAATCCATCACTTGCATTCAGTGAATGGTTGGATGCCCAGAGAATCTATTATTAATTCAACTCTAGATTAAACTGAGTTGAATACTTTTCAGTTGTCAGTATTATTGTGAAGGTGTTTTCTACTTGAAAAAGTGATTGAGAGCATAACAATGGTATGCGTAGTCAGAAGTTGAAAATTGCATTGATTGTTTGATTCAATCTGGCATAACATGTTGTTGCTATGTGTGATCTATGTCTGATATGCCAAACTCTCATTCGGTCTACACCCTCTGCCTCCAAACATTTTATCATTTTAGCATTAAAACGTGTTGTTGATTCACACATATTCTTCTTTGTTTATACATGGGTTATTATTGAATATTAGTGATGAGCACTCTTTTATTTGTTTTGTCTGCCAGAAATCATGCACACATTAAACTTACAAATGCCTACTGTAGATTACGAAATCCTCTTTATAAGGTAGGGATGAAGCTTAACACCAGACATTATATATTGGCCTCAATACTAGCGCAATCTCCAAACAAAGGAAAACATAAACAAGAGTGCTAAAACATATGCAATGGATTGATTAATTTAGTGGTAAGTTTTGTTTCAAATTATGTGGTTAATTAGTCAAGTTGAGAACTCTTGAACAATAATAATTATAGTAAAGATCAAGGCCATAGTGAGACTATGGATAAAAGTGTGGAACACCACAATGTTGAGATTATATCACATAATGGTTTAGAAAAGAGCGATGAGAATTTTTTGATTTTGCAAATGACATTGTATGTTGGTGTGTGATAATTGTGGTATGGTATGTGTGATGATGATGTAATCATTGTCCACTATAGAATGTCTCATAGCATAAGAATTGTAGATGTCGAGTATATAACAAGGTATAAGGTTTTAAAATTCTCATCATGCCAAAGGTTGTACACAAATTGTTTTAATTTATTCCTCTATACAATGCATTTTGGAGTTGGAATTGTTTCGAAAAAAATCATAAATAATAACAGACTTATGCATTGGAAGTGCATACTAGTACCTATAAGCATATTTGATGCAATAATATGTAAACCATGGTAATTAATAAGAAGCAAGTTCTAATGATTCTTGATTAATAATAATAATAAATGATTGTGTTAAGCTTATAGTCACTCTTATACAGTATGAAATTATCTGTGGAGAAATAGATAAGGTGTTGGGGTTAATACTTAACAAGAAGGAACCCTTCCATTTTAGGAATTGAGACACCTCCTCGACTCATAGTTGAACTTCACATTTGGATAAGATTCTAACTGGCAAGCAACAATGAGTATGATCTATTATTATTCACAAGTTAGTACTTGTAGATAATTAAAGGTGGGTATTTACGTATACCTTGAATTGTGGAAGAAATTATATTTTTCGTGGAATGTCATGCAAGTATGCAGAAATTGACTTTTACATCCATGTTTAGGAATTTCAGTTTCTTGAATTATATCTAAGGTAATATTTAGCATAAATTATCATGTGCAAATGATAAGAAGCAAGTTGTACCACTTATGAATATGTTATGATTACACCATGAGAGCTTGTGAGTATTTCGTTGTCTCTTATTAACATTGGCTTGATTGGCAAGTGTGGCTTGCATTTAAGATGGTGATATTTCTTGGTTTATTTGATAATAAATATGCCATCGTAGTTAAGCAGTGAAACATTTTTAGCATACATGAATTATTAAGTGCAACAACGAGATGCAAACTGTGAGAAATTCTCATATTTTAAACAATGGATTAATCACACCTTGAAAGAGTTATAGTAAGATTGGAGGATAAATTAAGTAGGTATTAATTCCTACTACTATATGAAAATCCTTATAACTAAATCATTAAGGCCTACATTACTATCTTACAAGTGGTGAAAAAGGAAGATGATAGATTGGGAAGATCAATGCCATAGGATATTATACTTGTGGTGAGAGAGGTGTGATGATGGTATGATAAACATCCACTCCCGAATGTTTTATAGCATAAGAAATTGTGGATACAGTGAAATTAACAAGGTATAATGGTTAATAATTACTATCGTGTCAAAGGTTATGCATAAATTGTAGTTCACTACTATGTTTTTATCATAACATCTAATGTAAATATGGTTATGGAAGTGGGCTCACCTTGTTAGGTATTGACCATGAGCCTCTATAATAAATCTGGCACATTGGTAGGATATGGTTAGTAGATGTTTTTTGAATGTGTTACGTATTAACAGATGGTTATTTGGAGAATGTTGACTGAGAAAGCTTGTGAGAATTTTAAACATTGATGTAATTGACATATGTCATCATGGTATTAACATTATAGATGGCCTCAATAGAGGAATTCCATGTTTGCATCATTGTTTTAGTGTTGTATGATACATATACTCATGCATTGCCATGGATTGTTTGGTATATTGTTATCATAAGCCTGGTTAATGGGTCATCAAGATAAACTTGTTATGGAAAGAAATCATGCTAAAATCTACACATAATAATGAGGCATATGAATTTTCCATGTAAGCACATGGGTTTACAATATTCTAGTTATCATTTGGTTGATGAAAGATGTCAAGCATGCATGGCATGAAAGAGTCTTGAGTTTAATGGATTGTTGGAAGTATCTTGCAACTCATGATGAATTCGAGTATTGGTCATGGTTCATTAGGCAATTTATATAGAAATCATTGTACAACAACCTTAAAGTTGTGGCTACTTGAATGCCTATAAAAGGGGAGTAATCTACAGAAGAAAAGGGAATGATTGACATAATGATCATGTATAGTGAAGAGTGGTTAAGTTGTCAAAACATGAAAAGGGAAATAGTAAATCAGTCTAGATAAATGATTTAAGAATGAAGTATTGATCTAACAATTATTAAACTATAAGTTAATAGTGTTCTTAAGATGTAAATATGCATGAATACATATTATATTACTGATATTGTGTTACAACCACATGAAATTTGAAAATGATTTACACTTGACAAAACTTTCTCTGATTACAGAAATAAACCATGTTCATACAAATTCCCTATCAACTGAGCACAATTGTTTTAATTGCTAGAAAAAGATAAAGGAATGTTTTGCATGATACCAACATGGTAGAAAAATATGTGGACAATTTTTTTGTCATGCAGGTGATGCCATGGGAATGGTATGATGGCTCGTAGCAGAGATGATGCTATGTATAGCAGTACATATGATAGCATATGACTACATATGTTACATGTTTGAAATATGATATGCATATCAGTGTGTATAATACACATTGTCTGAAGGTATGCATGAAGACATTGGGTATATGTTTGGCAAGACAACCAATTGGGTGGTTGTACAAAAGAAGGAAAGTAAGAAGTGGTTCAAGGATAAATAACCATGGTTAAGTTTAGCATACATACGATTATGAAAAATATATATGATGAATATATATATTGTTATGTGAACTAATTTGTTATGAGATTGCATTCATATTGATGTGGAAAATATGCTAACATATGTGTTGTATGTATAAAAATTGCAAGAAGCACGTGTTCAAAAAAGAACACAAAGGATTGGAAGAATGCCAGAAGCAAACAAGAATTCTTTAGATAAAATGAAAAATGAGAAATAGTTACTTTATTAATATTAAGTAATAGATTATGATTCGTATCATAGTTAAAATTTTGCATCTATAAATTCTCACAAATGGTTTGAAAACAATGTTACAGGTAGCTACGAAAGGAGAACGCTCCTTGAGACCGATGTAGCTATGGAAGAGGAGCACTCCTTAGGACCAATGTACATTGAAAAAATTGCATTAGATGGCATATCCATGAGAGCTGTTTATTCAGAAAACAACTAACCATGAACGAGGACATGATGCAGTGATACACCAAGGACGGTGTAAAATTTAAGGGGGAGAGCATGTAGTACACCTCCCTTGTGTGCTAAATTATTGTAAACCTAAGCTGAGTTAAAGCTAGGTGTGATATCCTCCCTTGTGTGTTAAATGATTGTAAACCTAAGTTGAGGAAAGCTAGGTGTGATACCCTCATTTGTGGGTTAAACTATTCTAAACCTAAGTTGAGAAAAGTTGGGTGATATGTAATATGAAAAGATAACATGTTATTAAAAAAATTAATAAAATAATTCACTTAGAGGGTCGAGCACCAAGAGAGAGGAGATTCTTTCCAAATCCCATTGAGGAATTAGATAGAGATGAATCTTTCATGATAAAGCTTCTAGTTTTGATTCTAGATAAGCTTGGATGGATTGGAGATCCATTGGCTAGATGGGAGATAAAGATCCATCAGAAATAAAAGCTTTGCAGGAGATAAAGGCAAGCTTTTATGAGGAAAATCCTTGTGGGAGATAAAGACGATATTTTCTGTAAAATACCTAGGAAAATGGAAAAATCCATAAAAGCGGGGCACCGCTAATGGAAACTAAATCATTGAAGAGGGTATTAAATACCCAGTGCATTGATTAATTGAGGATAGTTGATCCTTGGAAATAACCTCATCTTGCGGCGAATTAGAGGTTATGTATGGTTGGGTGGTGGTGCTCCGTTCTCCAAGTGAGGTTTTTGTTGGTTTCATATGCATGGAACATAGTGTATGTTGCTCCTTATTTTGCAATTTGCTACAATTCATTCAATATATTGGTTTAATTGTATGTGTGTTAATAGTGTAGAGAATTCTATCTATACATGGTGAATGATTTTTATTTTATGTTTGGGACTAATGAGGTCAAGATACCTGTTATCTAATCTATGCATTATGATGAATTTCACTAAACGAGGACACCAGTCCTTTTCTCATATTGAGTTAGATATGTGTTAGAAATGTTATGTGTTCATGTACTTAAACTCATTTTTAAGCATGTGACTTTTACTACCGACAAAAGTAGAGGTAGAGGTAGGATCATAATATGGTTTGTTATTGGTTATTTATGATAGAAACCATATAGGACTCTTATGCATTGGTAGGATTGCTGTGCAAAATTGGCTTATGAAATAGATATGTAGGGATTAGTGAATTGTCTAGTGAATCTAGAGCTGATCATCATTATGTTAAAGAAAGAATATAGTAGGTATTCTACGTTACATTATGTCTCTAGTTAACTTGGAAAATAATGGGCACAAGACATGGATGCATGCATTTAACTATGTAGTCTAGGTTAGACGCACTCTGTATTGCATGTGTACTAAAAAAGGCTCGGTTAGCCATTCTACCTATTGTATACTAGTTGACTAAGTCTGTAGAATGGTGATTCCAATGCCCAATTAGGTTAACTACATTTGACTTAAGCTATGGGAAAAAAGAACTAACTAATGAATGTTATGAGTTGTATGTTAAAATTAATTTCGCTCCATAAATTTATAAATTTTTCTTAAGGAGGATGGAAGTGTAAATTAATGATAATGATTTCATGATCATGATTAGAGACATTATTGCACTTAATACTACATAATATCTTTGTTTTAAGATTTTCATAAAACCATGTGCATGTGGGACTATTTAGGTGGTACTGCATCTAATTATGGTTCAGATCATCTATACCATGATTTCATAAGAAATTAAGAATCCCATCGTGAACCCTGCGAAAATTATAAGAGTATGTATTACTGTGGATTCCTTACTTATGTTGTTATGAAGATAGGTATAGTTACAAAGCTAAAAATTTGATCTGAAATAAAATGGAACATAAACCTTGAGTTAAGAGGTGAATCTATGCCATAATTAAAGAAAACATTTAAATTTATGGAGCCTAAAGGGGAGGTTTTCTGGGTAGGCTTAGAGGCTTCGTTACATTTTGAAAATGTTTATTTATTAATTTTTATACTCATTTGAATTTTTTGGTAATGCTTGATTGAATTTTTGCATTTTATATTTTTTTTTGTATATGTGTGTGAATGGTAGAGATAATTTTATACTCAATTTTTAAATTTTTATGTTTTGGTTTGATATACTATAATGTGCTTTTAAATTTGAATTTCTATTTATGTGACTACTTGCTTGAAATTGCATTTGAATGTGTGACTACTTGTTTGAAATTGCATGTGAATGTGTTTTCTTTACAATTTCTTTGTTTCTTTATTGATGTCAAACTGTGTAATGTTTGTTGACACTTTTGGAATTGCAGTGTGTTTGTTTGAGTGGTTTTTTTCAATGTTTACTTGTTTATATATATCTTGTTCTATGTTAGTTTAAATCAATATATGTATGTGTGCTTTGAAATTTCTTGTGTATCTGTGAATGTGAATGTGATTTTCATAGTACACTACTACATGTAGGGGGTTTTAAAGAAAATATTTAAGATAGTTTTCCAGTCAATTGTCTTAACTTGAGACAAAAAGAAACTTGTGTATTGTCTTTAACCGGGTGTCTAAAAATTAGTGTCTCAAAATTATTGTCTTAAAAATTTGTCTCTATAAAGAAAATATAGAACACATATTATTATTTTCTCTATAAAGACATAGGAATTATTGTCTATGTAGAGACTTTCATTTTTGTCTCTTTATATACAATTACATTTTTGTCTCTTTAGGGACAATAGCCGAGACTAAGAACATGTTGTCTCTATAGAGATTATATGTCCATGATTCCAACTATTGTCTCTCTCAAGAAAATATGAAAAATTATTTAAAAATAAATAAAGAAAATCATTTTAAATGTTCTTTTAAGGTGGTTTCAAAATTCAAAGTGTTGGAAGTTTGACAACTAATTATGCAAATTTGGGTAAAGTATGTTAATTAGTAACAAGTTAGTTTTATACCAAAACATCGGTTATGTAACTGTAGAGGCTCATATAAAATTGATGAATGCCTGAATTATTGTATGGAGAATCATTATTTATTGAATAGAGATTCCAATCCCTTGCTTCGTGGATGTTTCCTTGACACTCTATCAATGTTTTACCACATAAATATTGTGTTATTACTTGTGTGCTTGCATTCAGTTTTCCTGTCAGTTATATTCTTTTCTTGGTTAATGTATAACTACAAATGTCTTCTTTCCTTACCCATTCACCTATTCAACCTACAAATGGCATTAGAGCTAGGTTAGTTGAGTTGAAGGTCATTGAGTTGGGGGTCTTGGAGAGTGCTATGTAAAATCCTGGTAAAACCATATGTGATTTTTGAAGTCAGAAGCCTGAGGACACGCTACATAAGATGCTGGTGAAGGAGGTGAGACGCGTCATA
This sequence comes from Pinus taeda, assembly GCA_000404065.3. Taxonomy (NCBI): domain Eukaryota; kingdom Viridiplantae; phylum Streptophyta; class Pinopsida; order Pinales; family Pinaceae; genus Pinus; species Pinus taeda. Next base: position 62,788 of record APFE031636975.1, read on the forward strand.
AGGTTGGATCATTGAAGCGTGTTATGAATGGCTTACTGCAAATGTGTTATCAACGGCCTGTTGCAGATGTCGAGGAGTGGAACCTGCGTACTGTCCAAAACTTGTGTGCGAAGGGAGGCCACTGCTCTGTCCAAAGTGTTGCCAATACTATCCAGAACCTATGTGTGAAGGGACGTTGCTACTCTGTCCAGCGTGCTGCCAACTCCTCTTGGAGAAATCAGAGCTGTGAGTGCTACGTGTTAAAAAAAAAGACCAGAGTCATCTCTGCGTGAGGAGAGGAGCATATGTTGTGTGTTAAAAAAAGGACCAAATCCATCTGTACGTGAAATAAAGGTCTAGTCTAGTGCTGCGTGGTGAGAAGGCTCAAAGTCTGCCTGTTGGAGCAAAGAGGACTAGTTTGGTGCGTTCTGCCAGGAAGTGTGTCGGTTGAAGTTGACCTCTGCGTGTTGGAGCAGAGAGGAGTTGTGACTTCATGCTGCTAGAAGTGCTGCCAGAGAAGAGCTTGCGTGCTGCCAAAGACCTAGCTTGTGGATCTGGGTAATTTTTAAGCTTGAGAGAAATTTTTCCCAAGAAATTTTTTTCCAGAAATTTGAATTTGAACAGAAGAAAATCAAAGAAATCCAAGGTTTTTTTTTCCTAGAAATTTGTGAAAAATAAAGGGGTGGATTTGTTTAAATTAAATAAAAGATAAAATGAAAGGGTTTTTTCATTAAAATTGAAGGAAAAAAAGCAAGGGTTTGAAAAACAAGGGTGTTTTTCATTAATTTGAAAGAAAAATCTGTTGAAGGGTTGTTCTCTTTAAAAAAGGGGGAATTAGTTTTTAGTACAAAGAGTTTTTTTTGAAGAAAGAAAAAAATGTAAACCCTAGTTGAAAGACTGAAGACTGAAACCCTAGAAAAAATGGCCAAGATGTTGAATGCAAAAATCGAGGTGGAGAAATTCATCGGGAAGAGGAAATTTTCTCTTTCGAAACTAAAATTTAGGGATCCTCTTGTGCAACAAGGGTTGCAGAAGGCATTAGATGAGGCAACTAAGAAACCTGCAACCATGATTGATTTGGACAGGGAGGACTTGGATGCCCAAGCTCTCAGTACCATCAGTTTATGCCTGGAGGATGACGTTCTCTTCAACATTGTTGAAAAGAGTACAACTTCAGGTTTATGGGGAAAACTGGAAAAACTCTATATGACAAAGTCGTTAACCAATAGAATTTATCTGATAAGACAACTATACAGTTTTCGAATATAGGAGGGTTCAAAAGTTGCACAACATTTGAATGTTTTTAATATGCTCATATGCCAATTAATAGATATGGAAGTTAAAATTCAGGAAGAAAACAAAGCTATAACCTTGTTGTGTTCTCTTGCCAAATCATGGGACCACTTCGTAACTTCAATTAGCTTGAGCACCGCTGATTCTTTGAAATTTGAATCAGTTGTGGGAGCTCTCTTGTTTGAGGAAGTAAGAAGGAAATCCAGTACTAAAGAAACTACATCAAAGGCCATGATAGCTAGAGGATGGTCAAAGGAAAGAGGAGAAAAAAAAAGGGGGTCTTGCATATCTAAATCGAAGGGAAAGAAGTGTAAGGCAAAATGTTGGCACTGCAATAAAATTGGACACCTCAAAAATGATTGTTGGAAATGAAAAGAATTTGATAACCCAAAGAAGGAAGTGAATCAGGTCTATTCAGGTATGATAGAAGAAGTTTTATCTGCTGAGGAATTATGTATGATAGATGAAACTTCACCTGAATGTAATGTCTCCCAGGGTTTAGAAAGCTGGCTGTTAGACAATGGTGTTTCTCATCACATGTGTCTACACAGAAATTGTTTTACTTTGTATGAAAATGTAAATGGTAGTTCTGTGTTTATGGGTAATAATGTATTATGTCAGACTGTTGGGGTGGGAAATATCAGGATTAAGATCTATGATAACACAGTTAGAACATTAACTAGTGTTAGACATGTACCTGATTTGAAGAAAAAAATGATTTCTTTGGGAGTGTTGGATTCGAATGGTTATAAGTTTACAGGTTAGAATGGCGTGCCAAAAGTATTTAAAGGCACCCTAGTTTTTATGAAAGCAGAAAAGGTCATAAATATTTACAGACTCAAAGGAAGTACTCAGGTTAGTGAAGCAGCAGTTGCGTCAGAAAAAGAAGAAGTAGGCACTTGTCTATGTCATCAATGATTGGGTCACATGAGCGAGAAAGGTCTTCGAATATTGATGAAACGTAAATCTCTTCCCGATATGAAGTCTTTGAAGCTAGATTTCTGTAAACATTGTGTGTATTGAAAGCATTGTAAACATAAATTTAAAACTAGAAATCATAATAGCAAAGATATTTTAAACTATATTCATTTTGATCTGTGGGGAACATCTCTTGTTGTATCATATGGAGATGCTTTATATTTTTTAACATTTATTGATGATTTCTACTATAAAGTTTGGGTCTTTATGCTAAAAATGAAAGTTGATGTATTCAATGTCTTTAAACAATTTAAAGTAATGGTAGAGAAAAGAACAGGCAAATCAATTAAATGTTTAAGAACTGACAATGGTGGTGAAGTCACTTCAATAGAATTTGAACAATACTGTAAGGATGAAGGAATTGTTAGACACAAAACTGTTGTTTATACTCTTCAGCAAAATGGTGTTGTTGAATGTATGAATCGAACTCTTATGGAAAGAGCTAGAAGCATGATCAACAATGCTAAATTGTAAAAGGAGTTGTGGGCAGAAGCAGCATCCACTACTTGTTATTTAGTTAACAGATCACCTTTAGTAGCAATTAATTATAAAATTCCTGAAGAAGTTTGGACAGGTCATTCTTGTGATTATTCACATTTAAGGATATTTGGTTGTGATGTTTATTCTCTTATTCCTAAAAGCCAACATTCAAAATTAGATCCAAAATTGAAATGTTATGTCTTTATTGGGTATGACTATGCAGTGAAAGGATACAGGTTGTGGGATACTACATTGTGGAAGATAGTCATTAGTAGAGATGTAACATTTGATGAATCTTCTCTTTTAAAATCAAATGTTGAAATAATTGAACAGGAACAGGTATCACCAAATCAACAAGTTTTGTTGGAGACTAGACCTTTCTGTGATAGTCAAAAGGAAGGAGAGATTTCTAGAGAAAAATGTGTAGAAGATACATAGGAATCTGTTGAAGTTTCTAAACCAGTTTAAGTTTCTAAACCAATTCAACAAACAGTCAATCTAAGAAGGTCTACAAGGGAAAGAAAAACTCCGAAAAGGTATCAAAATTCTACTTCATCTTTCTCTTTGATTACTGAATATGGGGAACCTTCTTGTTATCAGGAAGCAGTAGATGATACAAATAGCAAAAAATGGAAAATGGCTATGAAAGAAGGAATAGATTCCTTAGCCAAGAACAATACCTGGGATCTTGTAGAACTTCCTGAAGGGAGAAGTGTTGTTGGATGCAAGTGGGTCTTCAAACTGAAACGGAAAGTTGATGGAAGTATCAAAAGGTATAAGGCGAGACTGGTAGCAAAATGATATTCTCAGGTTGAAGGTATTGAATTTCATGAGATTTTTTATCCAGTTGTAAAACTTGTTTCTATTCGAAATGTGTTGGCACTAACTGCATTAATTAACCTTGAGTTAGAATAGTTAGATGTTAAAACAACTTTTCTACATCGTGATTTGAATGAAGAGATATATATGGAACAACCAGAAGATTTTATACAAGGTCACAACAGAATATTAGTTTGCAAGCTCAGGAAATCATTGTATGGTCTGAGGCAGACTCCCAAACAATGGTACATGAAATTTGATTCCTTCAGGGTGAGCCAAAACTTTATTAGAAGTTAGTATGATCATTGTTTATAATTCAAAAGTTTCAATGGCATATTCATTATCATAGCTTTGTATGTTGACGATATGCTTAAAGGCTTAGCTTTCTAGGATGTTTGATATGAAGGATCTTGGAGGAGCAAAACATATCTTGGGCATGGAGATACATAGATATAGGAAAAATGGTAAGCTTTGGTTATTACAGTAGAAGTATGTGGAGAAAGTACTTGAAAAGTTATGTATGAACAATGTGAAACTTGTTAATGTTCCATTAGCTTCCCATTTTAAGCTTTCTTTGGTTTTGAGTCCTATAATTGATGAAGAAAAGAATTATATGTCTCATGTACCATATGCAAATGCTGTGGGCAACTTAATGTATGCGATGGTATCTACAAGACCTGACATGTCACATGCAGTTGGAGTTGTCAGTAAGTTCATGGAAAATCCAGGTGAAGAACATTGGCGAGCAGTGAAATGGGTGATTCAATACCTAAGATGCACAAATGACCATTACATCATCTTTAGTGGTAGTCAAGGATGAGTCTGCAGATATGTAGATGCTGATTATGTAGGTGATTTGGAAAAAAGAAGATCTACAATAGGTTATGTCTTTACTCTTGCAGGTGGAGCAATTATTTGGATGTCAAAGCTTCAAGAAACAGTTGCATTGTCCACTACTGAAGTTGAGTATATAGCTGCTTCAGATGTCAGTAAAGAAGGAATCTGGTTAAAGGGTCTGTTTCATGAGATTGGAAGAATACAAGAGAAAGTGAATGTACTTTGCGACAATCAAAGTGCTATTCACTTGGCTACAAATCCTGCTTATCATAGCAGAACCAAGCACATTAATGTAAGGTATCATTTTCTGAGACATGATCGATGGTGGAAAAATAGCTCTTCAAAAGGTCCATACGTGAGAGAGTTGTGCAGACATATTCATAAAGCCTGTTACAATAGAGAAGTTGCGATGGTGTTTGGCTTCTCTTGGCTTGCAAAAAAGATGATGAATGGGCATGGGCAAGGATAAGGAAAATTTTTGTCAAGGTGGAGTTTGTTGGAAGTTTGACAACTAATTATGTAAATTTGGGTAAAATATGTTAATTAGTAACAAGTTAGTTTTATACCGAAACATCAGTTATGTAACTAAGGCTCATATAAAACTAACGAATGCCCAAACTATTGTATGAAGAATCATTATTAATTGAATAGAGATTCTAATTCCTTGCCCCGTGGATGTTTCCTTGACACTCTGTCAGGGTTTTACCACATAAATCTTGTGTTATTACTTGTGTTTTTGCATTCAGTTTTCCTATCAGTTATATTCTTTTCTTGGTTAATGTATAGCTGCAAATGCCTTCTTTCTTTACTCATTCACCTATTCGACCTACACAAAGTTCCCCAATAGTGATTTTAATTACCTTAAACCTCTATTCTTTATAGATAAAAAATAAAATAAAAATATTCCATTATTTTACAGCTAACAACAAATTCATTTTAAATCTAAAAGAAAAACAATTTCCAAAAATTAACAATTCTCGAAAGCAACCTTGAAAATAATAGGCAACACACTTAGATTTGCTGAAAATACATTCATGTCATTGAATTTGAACGTGCAACTGAGTTGAAACTTCATTTTATGACATATTATGAGGCAAAAGAAAATTTTTTAATATTTCTCCATTGTACATAAATAAAAAGCTTGAATCCCATTAAATGGTGGAAATTTAAATTCATATCCACTCGTTAGCTCCACAATTTCAATACCCTTGTATAATTGGAATTGGCTTCCTTGATAACGAAAATTTGTAAGAATGTATATGCACTTGAATCTACAATTGATTGGAAATCTTGTCTTGAGGAAGGTTTTACAAAAGATGAAAAATTGATAGAGGTCCTCGCAACATGATATAGGTTAATTCTCAATATATTGGTGACCTACAAAGTTATCTCCTCCATTACTAGCTTTCACAATTCGAGTCGGTTCCATCTCATGTTTGTAGCTTGAGAATTGCTGCAATTGGTATCCAAATTGGTGGTGATCTAGTTTGTGAGGAATTTTCACACCCAATGAATCTAATTCAAGTAATGAACTATTTTGATTGACTTCATATCAAGCTAAAGTTGCAGATAAGTTCCTATCACTATTTTTTTGGGCAGTTAATCATTTCCTTGAGGCATAACAAACCACCCATCCTTTTTGCTGCTAAGAATGAAATAATAAATTCATGTAAGTCAAGTTTTATACCATTTCTCAACCATTTTCAAGAGAGCTACTTACTCAAATAAAACAAAATAAATGAAGTAGTGCCTACGTGAAATACAAATGTGTGCACTCTTAGTATTTCTTCATTGTCATGTGATTTGCCTTGCTTGATTCCCCGTAGCACTTGAAAATGCAAGAGTAGAGTCATTTCTAGGCTACCATGGCAATATTAGTTTTGAGATATATGTTGGGTAAGTGTCATTTATGTTCACAGTAAAGCTTATTTAATCCTATATATAGTCCATGTTCATATATTGAAATTAGCACCTCGACATAAAAGATTGCGGGTTGATATGAATCTGATAAATAAACAAGTTGATATGACTTCGATAAATAAACAATTAGCTATGTATTTATGTGAATATTAAGAAGAGAACCGAAGAGTTGATGAATCTCCTATTTTAAAACAAGAATTCATGTTAATATTAAAAAAAGAAAGAGAGAAAAAGAGTTGTGTATTTATGTGAAGATTAAGAAGAGAACCAAAGAGTTGATGAATCTCCCATTTTAAAAGCATAATGCACATCAATATGAAAAAAAAAAAGACACAGATCTCTATTTACATCCAAAAAGAAATGATTTACATTGATATGCAAACACTGTGAAGTTTGACATATGTTTCAACAAAGTTTAATATCTATGGACATTTAATAAAATTGAAGCTAAAAAATAAAATGACATTTGGAGTCAAAATTGTTGTATGAAGTAAAGAAGTAAGAGCTAAATTTTTTTATATGGAGTGGTTAAAGATGTCATTCTTCAATTCTTATATTCCATTGGATGACAAATTGAGTAACTGCATGAAATTCATTGTTCTTGTTTCATATTCTTGAAGGTACATAACATTTAGTGAGGTTATTGGAAGAGAACTTTTCTACTATTTTGTGAAGTGAGAAAGAGATCCAGCAAATGATCCACTTCTTTGGTTTATAGGAGGTCCTAGTTGCACCTGTTTCACTCGATTTGTCTATGAGCTTGGCTAGATATGAAAAATATTGCTCTTATTGCCTGTTTCAATGCTCAAAATCGATATTTGCTAAATGAATTTTCATATGGTATATATTTTGTTTTGAAATTGAGTAATCTAGGAAATGGGCATGTGAAATGCTTGTTGAAATAGCCATGTGTAAGTTCATTTTCAGCCGTGTTATTGTAATTGGAACCCAAAACCGAGTTAAATTCTATTATAATTAGGTTTACACAATAGTAAGATATCATTGTATTTTCCATTTTGATTGGATTTGCCTATGAGATTGGTTAGATATGGGAAATATTGTTCTTATTGTCTGTTTTAATGCTCAAGATTGCATAGATTAAACTAAAACAATAGGGTTAAAGTAATAAAAAGAGATTTAAATCAATAAACAATGCATAGATTATAGCAACAGGGTTATAACCCAACACACAATAAGTTATGCTTTTTACCAATAATGTGACACGAAACACAAAAATTGAGTGGCACAATACACAACAGAGTATTAAAAACCAACGACCAAACTCACAAAGAAGATTCTACCAAAAACCATGGATTAAACTAATGTTTAGCAGGTTATATCAAAAACCCACTTAAATTAACAAACAATAAAACCCCTGAGCATGGGTGAATTAAATTGGAGTGAGGGAATACAAGGTGGAGATTAAATTGGAGTGGGAAATACAATCCTTGAAGGGCCTGGGTGAATTTTCTTATGTTTGGAAGATGTAACTCTCTCCGGTAGGGTCTCTAGTCTGTATCCGGGTCAACCTAACAAGCTAAGATTTAGGAGGTGACGTAGCACAGTATACCCAAAAAGCTACAAGTTAAACTCACACAAAGTAGATTCTTCCAAAACCCATGAGTTAAACTATCACAGAGCAGGTTATACCAAAAAACCTAACAAACTATAGATTGAACCCATAAACAGGGCACAGTGGTATTTGAATGGGCATGGAGATAAACTAGTGAAGATAGACCCAAAGACAAGTGTACACAGGCTAATATGAAAAATTAAATCTAAGAAAAATTGTAGGTTTAAACTATTGAGGAGAAGACAAAACTTTAAATCCAATAAAAATTGTTGATGCAACATATTTAAACTAATCAAAAGGAGGACGAGAGATGCAGGACCATTTAGATGTCCATACATGGAATTGATATTAATAGTAATGATTCCATTTCTCCAGCAAACATCAGCAGCAATAACGTCAATTGCCTATTTAGTTTCTTTCCTCATTCCATTCCTGTAAATAGATAAATAATTTTCATTTCAAAAAACAAAATAGAATTTATTATTTCAACAAAGAAAATATTAATAGAAATATCATAATTAAATGAAATTTGATTCTTACCATACTTATCAATCTCCATGAGCCCAAGAATTGTAAATACATGTCTTTCTTCCAATATGTTTCCTTCTCTATTTACACAGACATGTACTCAAACTCAACCTACACACCGATCTAGACTCAAACCACAACGTACTGACTCACCCAAACTTAGACTCAGACTTACACATCCAAACACACAGAGATGCCAATCTGAACATAGATAGAGGAGGACGAAAAAATTATAGGAATTGAGAGATATATATAGTGATTTAGTGGGTTCCTTCAACGGTTATATATTTCTGGTGCTTACCACTCTGCAAATTTCCACCGGATATTTAAATTTCCGGTGCCTACCTCCTCCACACTGATCCCTGCTGTCCATTCAATTTTTCGATTTCGAGTTCACCGATCACTGTTTTGAAACGGTTGGGTTGATGTTTTACATACAAGAGATTTTTCTTTTTTTCTTTTTTATCCCTTTTACATACATGGTAGGTTGGTTTTTCTTTTTTCTTTTTTCTAATGCCAAAGCAAATTTTTGTCGCATTTAGCTGGATTTTCCAATCATTTTTTGTTGGGAATTTCTGGTGATTCCAAATAAAAAACTGAACAGAGAACAATGCTCTGTATTAACCCAGGAAATAATACTTTGTTTTTATCACAGGGAAGCAAAAAAATATTTGCTGGAGATGAAGAACAAAGTTTCACACACCAAAATAAACTTGTATTCATTAATCAAAATTGCCAGTTACAAATTTCTTCCTCCAATAGAGGGATTTCACAAACACTGCTTCAAATGCACAAAGAAAAAATTACTCTATCTCTGCAACAAAGAGCAATACTCTGTTTCTTCAAAAATTAACACTGCTAAAAAACACTCCTGTGACTGCACTGCTGTGCATTTCATTCTCTATCTTAGCTATAAAAAATTTACATTGTTGTGTAAAATTTCCTCCATTCGCCTGCTACGTATGTTTCCCTTTTTTTCACTTCGCACTGCTGTGCTTCCCCTTTTTTTATTTTTCACACTGTTGCACCTCATTTACATTTCATTACATTACCTATGCAAATTGAACAACTAAAAAAACATAACAAAAAAATATATTTTTGTTTCATATTTCCGTGAGTAATGAAATAAATAAACTTAAAAGCTTTACCAGCTTTTACCTATCACATTAAATTTATATTAATTACTTTTACGGAGAAATTGGTGGTCAAAACATAACTTTCACTTCACGCAAGTTCAAATGGTGCAGGTCCGTTGATTTAATCGGATGGCTATCGCAATTTCCCCGGAGGTCCCATATTACTAAAATTTACTTGCCGAGGAATGGGTGGTTTTGAAACAGTGTTGTGGTCATGTGTCAGCAGTTGGATGTGATTGGATCCCTCGTGAAGAATATCACTCTGCGTGAAAGGTGGGGCAAGGAATCCTGCCTGGTTTTCTGAATTAAATGCGCGTAGGTGAAATTATAATTTCAACACTCCCCTTTAATTTCAATTGCTGTGTTATCAGTCATACCCAGACATTTCCTCAAAAATTGAAAACTTTTTTGTCCCAGTGACTTGGTCAGAACATCAACAACCTGCTCTTGAGTCCTATAGTGTTGTAAAACAATTTCTCCATTGTTCACCAATTCCATGATGTAGTGAAACTTTGTGTCAATTTGTTTCGTTCTCTTATGAAACACATAATTCTTGGATAATGCAATAGCTGAGCTATTGTCACAAAAAATCACAGTTGCTTTTACCTGCCCTCGGCATAAACTTCTTAACATCCTTCTCATCCAAACTACTTGACATGCTGCTGTTATAGCTGCCACATATTCTGCCTCTGCTGTAGACAACGCTACAATAGGCTGTTTTTTAGAAGCCCATGAAATGGCTCCTAAACCCATGTGAAAAACATAACTGGATGTGCTTTTCCAATCATCTACACTTCCAGCCCAATCACTATCAGTGTATCCAATTAAATCTAAACATTCTGAAGTAGTATATAAAATGCCAAATCATTTAGTACCTTTAACATACCTCAGAACCCTTTTTGCTGCCTGCCAATGTGCTTCTTTTGGCCTCTCCATGAATCTAGAAATTAAACTGACAGCATGCATTATATCCGGCCTAGTTGCAGTCAAATACATGAGGCTGCCAACTATGCTCTTGTAGAAACTAGGATCAAAATCCTTGCTGCTATCCTCTTTGCCGAGTTTTAATCCCATCACTGTAGGAGTGATTGTTGCGTTGCACTCCTGCATATTAAATCTTTCCAATACTTCATTAGCATATTTCGCTTGTGAGATAAAAATCCCATTTCCATTTTGTTCTACTTCTATTCCTAAGAAGTATCTCAGCAAACCCATGTCAGTCATTTCAAATTCTTCTTTCATGACTATTTTTAAATTTTCAATAAGATAATCATCATTACCTGTGAAAATAACATCATCAACATATAACACAACAATTAGTATTTTACCATCCTTTTCTTTGATGTAGAGGGTGGTTTCTCCCTCATACTTTTCAAATCCATTTTCTAGTAGATAGGAATCTATCCTACCGTACCACGATCTTGGTGCTTGCTTTAGCACATAAAGAGCTTTCTTCAATATGCACACTTTGTGCTCTTGGCCTTTCTTTTCATAGCCTGGAGGTTGTTCAATGTAAACCTCTTCCTTTAACACTCCATTTAGGAATGTTGACTTCACGTCCATTTGGTAAACTTTCCACTTGTTTTGTGTTGATATGGATAGCACTGCTCTCACAGTTTCCATTCTAGCAATCGGTGCGAAAGTTTCCTCATAGTTTCTCCCATATTGCTGCTTATATCCTTTGACAACAAGCCTTGCCTTGTGTCTTTCTATTTTGCCTTCAGCATTACTCTTGGTCTTGTAAACCCATTTAACTCCAATGACCTCTTTTCCTTTTGGTAGTTCAACCAAATCCCATGTCTTGTTTCTTTCTATGGCATTGATCTCCTCATCCATAGCTTATATCCATTTCCTATCCTTGATTGCATCTTTGAAATGAATAGGGTCATCAACATGACACTATAAAACAAACAAAGAATTCATACCTTCATCATAAATGTCACTTAAATTTCTAAACTTCTTACCTCTTTCATTTGGTGTACAAGTGCTTGAAGAAGCACTTGAATTTCCTCCTTGTGGTGTGCTTGGGTAAGCACTTTCATTTCTCCTCAAGGGTGTCTCTTGATTCCCTTGTGTTGGTGCTGCTGTTTGGGAATGTATTTCAGCCAACTCCTCATCATATTCATCATGTGACAAAGAGCTTTTAACATTTACTGTTTTCTCTATGCTTCCATCCCAAGCTTCCTCCTCAACGAACTGAACATCTCTACTCACAAAAAACTTCTTGGTGAATGGGTTATACAACCTGTAAGCTTTGGATTCCTCATTGTATCCAATGAAAATACATTTCTCCCCTTTGTTGTCCAACTTCTTCCTTAGTTGATCTGGAACATGTGCATAAGCCACACATCCAAAAACTTTCATGTGAGTGACTCCTTGCTTTCTCCCACTCCATGCTTCTTCTGGCACTCTATCCATAACTACTTTTGTAGGACACCTATTCAAAATATACGTTGCACAGTGTACAACTTCAGCCCAATAATAATTTGGCAAATGTTTTTCCTTTAACATACTCCTCGCCATATCCATGATTGTCCTATTCTTCCTTTCAGCAACTCCATTTTGCTGCGGAGTGTACCTGGTGGTAAACTATTTATGAATTCCATTTTCTCTACAAAAATGTAGAAATTCTTTGGAGATATACTCACCTCCTCTATCAGTTCTTAGAACTTTGATATGCAGCCCTGTTTGGTTTTCCACAATTGCTTTGAAATTGCGAAATTTTTCAAACACTTCACTTTTGTTCTTCAAAAAATATACCCAAGTTTTTCTGGTAAAATCATCAATGAATGTTAGTATATAGAGGTTGCCTACAAGTGATGGAGTTTGCATTGGTCCACATAAATCCAAGTGGACAATTTCTAAGGGCGCTTTTACCCTTATGCTTTTCCTTGATGGAAAACTTTTTCTGTGTTGTTTCCCCAAGATACAACCTTCACAAAGGCTGTCTGGTTTCTCTATCAATGGTAATCGTCTTACCATTCCTTTTCTACTCAACAAGTTAAGACCTCCAAAGTTGAGATGTCCAAATCTCAAGTGCCACAACCAATTTTCATCCTTTGGTTCGCTTTGGAAAGCCTCTTGTGTAACTGCTATAATTTATACCCCATCTTTCAAAACTACTTTTATCTTGAGAGGGAACATCTTGTTCCTTCTCATCTTCACTTCAGAAATACATCATTTGTTGGGTGCTCTATCCATGATGGTCCATACATCATTCACAAAGAAAACATTGTACCCATTTTGACCAAGCTCTCCAATACTCAAGACGTTACATTTCATTTCGGGAACATAATAGACATTTACCATGGTTTTCTTTTCACCTTTCTTTGTTAAGATATTTACCTCTCCTTTTCCCATAACAGAGACTTTACTATTAGTCCCAAGTGTGGCTTGTGACTTCACACTCTGATCTAACTTAGAAAACAGGGCTATGTTTCCTGTCATATGGTTACTGCAACCGAAGTCTAGAAACCATATATCATCACCCTTTGTTTCAGCCATATTACAAGCTAACAAAAAGTTATCTTGGCTGATATTTTCTCTAGTGAAATTTGCACTAGATCTATTACTCATATCATGTTTCTTCTTCCTACATTCATTTGCATAATGCCCATATTTTTTACAATAATAACATTGGACATTGGATTTTTCATACCTTTGTCCTTGAGCATGATGTTGTCCACTTTGTTGGCTACTATATTGGCCTTGATTCTGATTTGGATTTCTACCTCTTCCTTGAGTGTTTGCTGGACTGTTTCTTCCACCTCTGTTTTGGCTTCTGCCTCTTCCTCTCTTGTTTCCTCTGCCTTGACCTCTTCCTCTTCCAAAAGACATCAGATTCTTAAAGGCATGTCCTAGAGATGAGTTTTCATTTCTACTCAATCTCTGTTCATGTGTTATCAATGATGCATGTAGTCCATCAAGTGAGAAATTTGTGAGATCCTTTGTCTCTTCTATGGTGGTGACAATCACATTGAACTTTGAGGGTAGGACCCTCAATAGTTTCTCCACAATCCTCCTTTCTTTAAGAATTTCTCCATGAGTCCTTATCTGTGTGACCAGACCAATCACTTGTGTGAAGAATGAGTCAATATTATCTGACTCCTTCATGCATAGATTCTCAAAATCTCTCCTCAGCAATAGTAGTTTTGATGTCTTCACTTTCTCCATGCCTTGATAGACTGTCTTGAGAGTTTTCCATGCTTATTTGGATGTCTTGGCTGTTGCTATCCTTGGAAACACACTCTCATGCACTGCTTGATATAAGAAGAGGAGGGCTTTAGAATCCTTCTTCTTATAGCTCTTCAACAGATCTTTCTCTGCCTGAGTTAAATTATTATACTCATTTTCATCTACTAGTTCTTCAAAACCATCCTCAACAATTTCCCATAAGTCTTGTGAGGAAAATAGGGCTCTCATGGTTATTGCCCAATAGTCATAGTTTTTTCCATTAAATAGTGGGAGCTCAGTATTACAGATACCCATGCTAGTGTTGGAGCTGATGCTGGTGGTGGAGCCAGCCATTCTTGCTCTCTAAACTATGCTTCAAAATACTTGACTGTGTATTTAAAACAACTCACTGTCTTCAACAGCAACACAAAAAAAACTTGAGAAATACCTTTGAATCTTTCTTGACTAAGTCTTCACTCTGCTGGAGAAGCTGCTGCAGCAAGAAATCCTTCCTTCAGCTTCTTTGACACCTTCAAATAGCTTGGACAAGCTCTGATACCATGTTGGGAACTTTTGGTGATTCCAAACAAAAAACTAAACACAGAACAATGCTCTCTCTTAACCCAGGAAACAAAAAATGTTTTTAGCACAGGGAAGCATAAACATATTTGCTGGAGATGAAGAACAAAGTTTCACACACCAAAATAAACTTGTATTCATTAATCAAAATTGCTAGTTACAAATTTCTTCCTCCAAGAGAGGGATTTCACAAACACTGCTTCAGATGCACAAAGAAAAAAATACTTTGTCTCTGCAACAAAGAGCAATACTCTATTTCTTCAGAAATTAACACTGCTGAAAAACACTCTTGTGACTACACTACTGTGCATTTCATTCTCTGTCTCAGCCAGAAAAAATTTACACTGCTGTGTAAAATTTTCTCCATTCTAGTGCTGCATATGTTTCCTTTTTTTCACTTCGCACTGCTATGCTTCTCCTTTTTCTCTTTTTCGGGTTGATGCACCTCATTTACATTTCATTACATTACCTATGCAAATTGAACAACTAAAAAAAACATAACAAAAAAATATATTTTTGCTCTATATTGCCGTGAGTAATAAAAAAAATAAACTTAAAAGCTTTACCAACTTTTACCTATCACATAAAATCTACATTAATTACTTTTACAGAGAAACTGGTTGTCAAAACATAACTTTCACTTCAAGCAAGTTCAAATGGTGCAGGTCTGTTGATTTAATCGGACGGCTATCGCAATTTCCCCGGAGGTCCCATCTTACCGAACTTTATCTGCCGCGGAATGGTTGGTTTTGAAACAGTGTTGTGGGCACGTGTCAGCAATTGGATGTGATTGGAGCCCTCGCGAAGAATACCACTCTGGGTGAAAGGTGGTGTGGGGAATCCTTCCTGGTTTTCTGAATTAAATGCGCGTAGGTGAAATTATAATTTCAACATTTTTTTGTCTCTCTGTTGGTTGGATTTTATGGTTTTTCAGGTTAATTCAAATTTCCATTTTGAATCTTTTTTATTGGATTTTATGTATTTGTATATTAATTTAAATTTTCATTTTTTTTTTTTTTTTTTATGTTTGAAACATAAGAGGGTTGTAGATTCAAAGTGGGAGGTGTTTAAATTTATGAAAATATCAAGTTATTATTTTTTAATTTATATAATAATTACGCCAAATTTATTAGGTTCTACTGAAATTTCCCAACATCATCTTAAATGGCCTAACATCAGCCATACTAAATTGCCCAACATCAGCCCTACATGGTAGTATTTGGATGAATGTGTTAAATAATTTTTTATCAACGTAATACGGAAATGAAATTATGTGTTTTATATTGGGTACCAATTTTCCCAATAAAGTAGAGCTTTTGATTTTGATACAAACGGACTGATATGCATTAAAAAAACACTTTCCTCGTAGTAAATTTTACATTGTAAAATTAATAATAATAAAAAGGAAAAAAGATATAGTTTTATTTTAAATTATTGTTATATCTAAGGTAATTATATAAATTAAGTAGATAATAAATACTTGTCGACATCAATTAATAACAAGTATCAAAACATTTATATTATGATACATCTGAGTTGTTAGAAAAAACATAAAAATGACCTAATTATGACTTTATTGAAAGTAAAGATAGTAATAGCTCTTTTTAATTAAATTGTGGTTGTTGTTGTTAAAGTCAAATATATATGTATTGAAAAAAAAATCAACAAGATTATTAATCATGGTGAGATTCACCATGATTAGGGTTGATTACATGTCATAGTTGAGAAATACCACATACTAATCAAAACTCATTTGAGAAGACACTTGTCAATATGTCATTTTCTTTTAATTAGTGAATTTAATTAAAATGACAAAAAAAAACACAATTATTTTTGAAATAAATCTGAGCTTTTGATTTGTATATACTACTTAGAATATTCTATTGGAGGTTAAATCCCTATCCTCCACCTAATAATTATTGGTATCTAAATTAAAATTGTGGAAGCTTTATTACAAAATAAAGTTGCATATTGGTATAAATATTGATTATAAAAAGAATTAATACATGAGTTAAATATATATACATTTAAAAGAAAGATACATCAAGTTTTTTAGTTATGAATTTTTAGCCCCACTTTACCATGGATTAACCTAAATAGGCTTTATTACAAAACCATGAGCTAATACTATGGCTTACTAATAGAACGTGCCGAAAAAACCACAACTCATGTTCATATGATGCATGAAAAAACCACAACTCATGTTCATATGATGCATGTGCGTATGAGATTTTTTTAATTAATCAATCTTTTTAAAGGTGTTAAAAAGGCATAACTACTTTTGAAATAAATCTCAACATTTGATCTATGAATGTTTTTGAAAATATTCTATAATATTCCATGTAAATTAAATCCTTACCATCCACCCAATAATCATTACTAATTAAATTGAAATTCTAAAACCTCTTTTTCAAAATAAACTCTCTTATCCCTAAACTTACTTCTGTGTAAGTAATAAGTAGTAATTGAACATACAAAATCCCATAGTATAACATAGGTGGATAAATCCTATCAAATCCAACTCCATTTTCTCTACCCTACCGAAAGCTTTTTTTTTGTATCACACCCCATTGCTCAATCACGTTTTACATTTTTTATCACTAATTAGAAAAAAAAAAAGGTCAAAAAGGGTCTTATCTCATGAACTTATGGCAACCTCTATTTCCTTATAGAGAATTCTTGGAAGTATAACAAATTATGACAGCTTCATTTATCTGTGAGAATTTGAATAAGTAGAATCTCTCATTCATATATATATATATATTACACATGTATTATTCTTAACTTTATGTGTCTTCTTCTTCTTGATTTGTGCTTTTTTGGTTAGTGTCTTATTATTCTATCAAAATATAAGGTCTCAACAATTCAACATTTGAGCAATTGATTTCTGTAAGTTCTTTCTTTTATTGTGCATAATCTATTTATAATTTGAGTATTTATATTTCACTTTTGCCTGCATTACTAATCCATTCATTTGATATGTAAGGACTATGAATATATTTACTAAATTTCTTGTTCAACATTTGATCTCTCAAATGAGTTTTGGTTAAATTTGATAATTTTGAGATTAGTATTGAAAATCACTTAGATTCATTAAACATTAGCAATAAACAGTATTCTCTAGTTATATGTCCATGAATATTAACCCACGTTATTTGTGCAAAGATGCCTTGTCTCAAGCCCTAGGCCCCATCCTAACAAAGTTTGGAATTTGGTGGCCACTTGATCACGTTTCCACATTGGTAATCCTATGCTTTTGGGGTTGGCGACTTGTCAATTTTAGCAAGCAACAAATTTTGGTATTGGCGAATCTTTCTCTAGTCAATTGTGTAAATTATGGATTTTAGTTTTAATTGAAATTTAAGATTACTAGAGTATTTGATCATCATCGTGGTGTTTTTTAAACATTTTAAAATGATTGAAATAGCCCAAATGATTAAGACATTTTTGTAAAATCTTAATTAATCAGTTTCCATGTACATGTTGTAGTCATCCATATTAAGGATTTGATCTAAATATCATTTGGTAGTTTGTAGATTGCCAAATATTTCTCAACATCTTTTGGTAGTTTGTAAACTATGAAATATTTCTTTTGGCTGTAATGTAAATAAATTTTATTTGTAGTTTTAGGGATAGAGAAGGAAAATTTGTCCGATTTTTTTATTGAAAAATCTATTGACTTCATCATACCCTTTTTTTGGTATAGGTTAGGTTTGTTTTGTATCATTAATTGTCGATGTGGATATATTTTGTGAGGAAACTCACTACAAACATGGAAGATTTAGCGAAGAAATTGACTAAATAGATTATATCTTTGGAGGTGGAGAGTTTTAACACAATTGACAATGTGAAAGCTAAGATTGAACACAAGAAAGGTATTTATCTTGATCAGGAAAGATTGACATTTGCTAGAAAGAATTTGGAAGATTGATAAGGCCACACTAATTAAAATATGAAAAAGGGATATATGCTTCATTTTTTTGTTAATCTAAGAGATGGAATACAAATATTTCTTAAAATTTTGACACCATTATTCTTGAGACGAAGAGATTAAACATCATTAATAATGTCAACACAAAGAATAAAAGATAATTATAATTAGGTCTTAGCTCCTAACCAACAATGTTTAACCTTCATTGGAGAGAAACTAGAGGATGGTTGTAGCTTTGTTGGTCATAACATATATAAGGAATTAAATCCAATCGGTTTTCCATTTGAAAAATGGAATGAAGATTACTCTTCAAGTCGAGACCTATAACATGATTGATAATGCCAATGGAAAAATCCACGAAAAAGAAGAGTTTGCTCCTAACTAATAGAGATTGGTATATGGTTGCAAGCAACTTAAGGATGGGTAGACCTTATCAAATTACAACATTTAGAAGGAATTTACCTTGCATTTTATTTTATACCTCTGGTATATTTTATAAGGTGTATCGAAATCCATCATGGGATCCATAAATATCTATTTTTGGGATGCAATTTTCCAAAAAAATATTATTTGGTTTATTACTTCACTAAATTTTGGAATGAGTTTGGTTTTCAATTTTAAAACTAATGATTATTATCCAAGGAAATTCTGAGCTTACCTTTGGAATCACCTAATATGCATTTTCACATGGAATATAGGTGTGACTTTTCATTTGGAAAAATATAGTTTCATACTACATATTCATGTCAACATTCTTTTATAATTTTAACAATACCTATTGTGATTTTTAATGCAGTTGAATAAATAAAATAACTATAAATATGATCACATCTTTAATTGGATTAATTTATGCCAAGAATTCATGGTGTCTTTAAAATGAGTTTATTATTTAGCTATTACAATTGTCATGAGTTTCTTGGTTATGATATGTTTGTCCATGGACTTATGCAAATGATTCATTTCTTGTAAAGTTTATTTGATTAATTCTAATGTGAAAAAATATTTTCCAAAAAATGTTACTAAATGTTCTCTACAAGGATGCAAGTGTTATTTTAAGTTATTGATAAAAAATGTATACTAGAGTAATTAAAAAGCATCGTGTTGTAGGAAAATTATATTGTGGATAGTGTTTCAACTTTATTTGTCATAGTCTTTGGGAAAAACCCCACCCCACCTTTTTGTCAACTTCCTTATCACTCTTTCTACATTTGTAATCCATGCCAGCATGCTTAATGACGTAGGAGGGAGTAGAGCAACCTCTTACAGAAAATTTACTACAAGGGAACATCACCCCATTCAATCTACTAATCCTCGCCTTGATGTGGTTGCAAAAAAAGTAGGCTTAGATCAATAGCAAGGATCCTCAAGGAAGGATTCAACTAGTTGGAGACCTCTAGGAGCACTACTACACTAAGAGTACTTTTAAGACATTTTTTTAAGACAAAAGAAATGTTTTGTCTTAAAATATCACTTTTTATTTTAGTTATTTTACATTAAAATTTAATACCAATTGAATTCTCTTAAACATAAAATTAAGACAAAAACAATTTATGAAAATATTTTGAGACAAAACTTTATATTTAAGACAAAAGTATTTTGAGACAAACATTTAAAGACAAAAATTTATATTTAAGACAAAAGAAATTTAAGACAAAATTAGTTTAAGAAAAAAACAATTTAAGGAAAAATTATTTTAAGACAAAACATTATACTCTAGACAAAAAGAGTTTGAGACAATAGTATTTTAAGATAAAACTTTATATTTAAGATAATGGCCACTTTAGATGAAACCTATTTAATACAATTAACAATTAAGACACAAACATATCAATTTAAGTCAATATTATCTAACTGCAAAATTGACTCTAACAGTGCACCCTAAGTTTGCTAGCTTGCAAGCAACTACTATCTTGCTCCTATACCGAGGTTGTTGTTTTACTTACCATTCACATTATCTTATATAAAGACAACAATTTCTTGGGCTCTTTGTTTTGCGGGGGTAGTCGAGTAAGAAGAACACGACAACTTTTACTGACAAGATTTCTCGGACATCAATTCCTCTTATGTCCCTTTCATATTTGTTGATATGATTAGAGACAACATGTCTATTGTTGCATTCGACACTGCTACATAGAGTAGGATTTTAAGACATCTTTTCAAGAGAAAAGAAATATTTTGTCCTCAAATTTTCAATACGAGGTGCTAGTAAAAAAAGGTAAAGGTAAAGGATTAGGTGTCTGTTTACTAGAATTCCCCAAGTGGTTGGTTTGCCATGGTTGTGAAGTGATATTCAACAAAGGAAAAGTGTTCCTGAGACACATAGCCACAGGACAGGTGAAGTAGATTGACATTCATGTTAAGAACTTGTATAAGCTAGATGTGGAAGACTATGTTGCATTAAGCAATAAGGTAGAGAAAGTGCAAGTCGCGATGAACTTTGGCACAAAATTCTTGGTCATTTGCATCATGGTACCTTCAATAATATACAACAAATAACCAATGGCCTCTCTAAAGGATCAGTTAAGAAGCAGGATGTATGCAAAGGATGTACGTTGTGGAAGCACATAAAATCCACATTCCATGATCAGGACAACAAGGCACCTGCAATCCTAGAAAGCATCCACTATGATGTTTATGGACCTTTCTCGACAACCTACACTGTCAGACACAAATATTTTTTCATTTTTATTGATGACTTCTCACAAAAGTGTTGGATCTTCTTCATGTGGAAGAAATATGAAACATTATCCAAGTTCGTAGAATTCAAGACACTAGTTGAAAAAGAAGTTAGCAAAAAGGTCAAGGCTCTATTATAGTGGATGCAACACCCTCGAAAATTTTAGCTTGCACTTAAATTCCGTAGCCTACTATGGATATTGTGATCGATCATTCCTTAGTCACTTATTGGTAAGTTGATGATCTCAAGCTCCCCTTTTCAATCTTAAGAGTTGTTCATGCTTTTATTTTTACGTAGAATGTGTCATCTTTGGGCATGGGGGTTATCGCTTGTCATGCAAAGGGAGGTTTTTTTTGATTCAAGGGGAAATATTTATGAGAATGGGTTGTTCTCACCACAAAGACATGTTTCACACTCATTTCACACACTTGTACACAATTGTTTCCTTTATCCTCCCAAGTCTATCATTTTAGCCACACTTTCCGTAAGCTGCCACAATGGTTGTTGCATTAAGAGAAGTATGTGTTATATGTTGTGGATGGTCTATGTTGTATCGCTAAGTTTTCAAGTGTGTGAGCATATTCAATTTTTATCATTGTTCACATCAATTCCACTGATCCCGAACTTAGCCAAATTTCAAAGTTTCCTTAACAACCTAGCCTCGTCCAACTTTCCTAAACTACGCAATTCACATATGTAACCCTCAATATTTTCCCTTGCCTATCAGAATTGTGAAATACTTAGAAATCCCAACCTCCCTTAGCATTCTAAACTATGCAGTATCTTACTCCAATGTCCTTCCCTCAGCTAGAACCCACTATCTTCAGAAACTGTGTAGTTTTGTCCCTTGACGACCTAGTCTACCTTACATCCTAAAATTGTGTAGATGTCCTCCCAAGGCCTCATCCCATAGCAGTGCCTTTAATCCAACCAAAACTGTGTAAATATGTCCTCCCAGGGCCTCATCCCGTAATAGTCATTGCTCGCTGAAACTGCATAATTATGTCTCTCAGGGGCCATGCAGAAAGATGACATGATAGATGACTCTTAAGGAGCTAAGGAGAAAAATAAGTAGACCAAGGAACCCAAGGTATGATATAATATCAGGACCACATGAAGACTCCATCTGATGCATAACCCTTTGGAGGCTGGGTATGCAAAACAAAGCACATCTTTCGAAATACACCTCTTACTGTAGCTTAAAAGTTTGCTTATCATTATCATATCATTCTATCTTCAATGAAATGCATGGTTGCAAGAACTGAAAGTCATTACATGTGTTTCCTCTACGTTTCTTTCTCCCTTTCACTTGTTTATTACATGGCTTAGAAGATTAAGAGCAATACCACTTGTTTATTTAACCTACAGAGGTTGTGACCAACATGATCTTATGACTAACCAGGCATGATGCAAGGCATCCTAAGTGGGATGAAAGATGTTTGACGATATGCATTTAGTTAATACGCTCCTTCGCATTAATCCTTGCTTTGTATCTTGAATGTACCCTCATTGCTTGTCAGATTTGGCTACATGTTGCTAGTAGTCTCTTAGCTCTTTCCTAACAAAGCAACGGAAGGAATTTACTTCAACCTAATTTCTTCAATGGTCTTCATAGAAAGTATAGAGCTAAGAGAAGGAGATGTGGAATATAACTATCAAACTCTTGAAAATATTTTTCATGTTCGAATCTATCCAAACGATTAAGCTGCCACTCAACAACATTGTTAATCTTGGAAGACTCAAGAAAGATCACATCTCTAGATATTATAAACTTCTTATCTACTTCATCATAGAGATGGTATGCTTTGGAGGTATGATTATCAAAATAACATACATTTGTGACTCCTTGCACTGATTTTTTTTATCTGTTCCTTAGGTATGAAGGCATAACAGGAGGAACCAAAAACCATGAGATGCATCACCGAAGGAATATGGCCATACCACATGCCATAAGGAGTCTTTTTCCTAATAGCAAGAGATGGAAAACTATTCTTTATATACACAACACATAGAACCACATCAGCCCAAAAACTTATGAACTTAACATGTGAACTATGCCAAGTTCATAGTGAAAGTAATAGATTCCACTGAACTATGTGTTGAAAAATGCAAGTAGAAATTCTCAATTTTATACATCAACAGACAACTTTGATGATGTTAACTTGTGTAACATGGCTTGTGTCACCTAGTTCACTCAATAAATTCAAGTTAGGGGAGTTAGAGTTTAGTTCTGCATATGTGATTACTAATTTGTAGCAATAAAGGTCAATTATCTCAGGTTGTTGTCGGATAAACTAGTTCTAACTTTTGGAGGAGCTAGTGGAAGGTTATTTAAGTAGTGGGACTTTAGTCAAACTTAGTGATCATCCATTTAACTGATCAATCAACCCAAAATAGTTAGGGTATGCAGAGAAGTCGAGTTCCCTAAGATTGGTGGAGATTCCAAGGCAGTTTTAATTTCTTGTAGCTCACACAGTTAGAAGAACTTTCTATAACCATAGTGGAGGAGCTAAATTGAGTAGGAGCTTCTTCTAAAATTAGAGAGGGAATGATCGTTGGTAGCATTAATAGCCTAACAACAGTTAATTTCCACCTGCGTGAATTAACCTCTCACAACAACTCACTAAACTCATAAATAACTGTGCAATCCTCAAGGAATGAATTCCTTCTACGTGCAAGAGATATCCTCATAGGAATACTCCTACAACTGATAATACACTGTTCCTTCCTCTGATCTCAAATGGGTCTCTGACCGAACTGACATGCATGAATTTTATGAGATAATATTGATTTATCTGAAGTACACTAGTTACATGAATGCGTGAATTAACTAATTGAACTCATAATTAGTTCAACAAACTGTTGGAACTAATCAAACTTGACTTGACTCATTTAGTTGAGCTAACTAATTACAACTCAAATTATAACTCACCCTAATCTCCTTAATTAAGTGATAACTTCCTCAATCAAAAGGATAACTATTGCATGTCTTCAAATAGACTTCATGTGTGATTTTCTCCAACTAATTAACTCAAGATGAATTAATTAATTATTTTTCAAATAGCTGCTAAGATCAAATTTGAATTTGAATTATCAATTTTAGTTCAAAGACTAACTAAAATTGGAATGTATCCTGAAATGCTATTTTTAACATTTCTATATTTATCATTTCTTGTTGCTATTTGCAACACTCCCTATCAATAAGAAAAGGATTATCTGTCACCCTGATCCTATCTCTGTGAAACTCAAATTCGTATTTTGACAATCCCTTAGTCAAAATATCTGCATCCTGCTCCTCGGTCAAAACATACAACAACAACATGATCCTCTTCACCACACAACCTCGAAGATGATGATACCCGATATCGATCTGCTTGGACCTATCATGAAATAGTAGATTCGTAGAGAGTTGGATACAACTTTGATTATCACAATAGATCATAGTTGGATCCATCCTCTGACCAAAGAATCCAACTAGAATTTTCCGCATCCAAATGGCCTCACATGCTACCTGACTGGTAGCCATGTCTTTAGCCTCTGCTGAGCCAAGTGCAACTAACTTTTGTTTGGACATGCTGTGCTAAGAAACTACAGTTGAACCAAGGTTGAAAATTCCTCCTAAAGCGCTCTTCCGTTCTAATGGACTCCCTAACTAATCTTCATCTGTGAAGCCCTAAAGCTTCACTCTCTCTATCTATATGTACCATAATCCATACTGAGGTGTGCCTCTAAGGTATCTCAGTACATACTTCGCTACCTTCCAAAACAACTTGGTAGGCTAAACCATAGGTTCACTCAACTGGTTCACCACAAAGCACAAATCTGGTCATCTGTTCACTAAATACATCAATGAACCCACAAGCTACCGATAAATAGTAGCAGCTACTACCTCACCTGAAGTAGCATCCTCCTTCCTCTAGTTAGCTGTTAGAGGAGTCTACATGGGCTTACACGTCTCCATGCAGAATATCCTAAGTATCTCATTAGCATACTTGCCTTGAGACGCAAACATTTCCCCATCCTTCTACCACACTTCCATGCCTAGAAAGTAGTGCATGAGACCCTTGTCTTTCATCTTGAACTCCCTTGCAAGGTCCTCTCGGCAAGACATGATCAATTGATCATCGCCTATCAATATCAGATCATCAACATAAAGAAGAATGATCAACTTCTTACCTTCTATCGTGACATGGTATAGGTTTGCATCTGCTTCACTCTTTGTGAAGCCTAACTCGGTGAAATAGCTATCAATCCTGGTGTAAGAAGCATGAGGTGCTTGCTTCAGTTCGTATAAAGCTCTCTTGAGTTGGCACACATGTGGCTCATGATCGAAGGTCTCAAATCCTTCCGGAAGCTCCATGTACACCTCTTCCTCAATCTTGCCATTGAGGAACATAGTCTTCACATCCATCTGATGGATCTTCCAACCTGTCTGTGCTGATAGTTCCAGCATCGATCTGATAGATCAGTACCTTGCTACAGCAGAAGAATTCTCATCATATTCAATCCCCTCGACCTGTAAGAAACCATGGGCAATGAACCTTTCCTTATGTTTCTGCCCACTCCCATCAGTTGCTTGCCTTACCTTGCAAAGCCACCAGGAACTCACTGCTAACTTGTGCTCTGGACTTGGAACAACATCCCAAACACTATTCTGAACTATGGAGTCATACTCCTCCACCATAGCATCAACCTAGATTGGTTGTTGCACTACTTCCTCAAAGGAAGATGGTTCGGTCTCTATATATTCCCCAACTATGGCCATGTAACCAGTGTATCGCTCAGGTGACCTTCTTTGTCTGCACTAAGAAGATGGTTGTCCCACATTCTCTCTCAAATCCATCATCAATCTATCAGCTTCCCTTGAGCATTTTCGCCTATCTCTGGAAGATTCTGCATGAATGGATGTCTCCACTCCTACATCCTCTATATGCAGCTACTATGCATCAATTTGAGGCTTCTCCTCCTTAGGAACCAAAAGCTCCTCCTCTACATGCAACTTGAGCTCCCTCTCAAGGGATACTTGCATCGCCTTCTACTTGTCGAACTATAGATCTCTGCATACCACTGTCCCTAACTGATAGGCAAGAACACCTGATAGCTGTGGGGTGTATCAGTGTACCCCACAAGTATCCCCAACTTAGGTGTTGGCTCTAGCTTCTTCCAGACATCTTTGGTCACATGGCAAAATACCAATGAGCAAAAGATCCTCAAGCAACTCACACCTAGTCTCTTCCGGGAGAAATCCTCGTCTGATCTCTTCATCCCCAGTATACGATGTGGGCTTTTATTCTGCAAGTATACTGCTATATTGCATGCCTCAGCCCACAAATGAAGTGGTAGGACTTGGTCATGCAGCATCACCAGAGTTGTTCCCACAATCATTCTATTCTTCCTTTTGGCCACACCATTCTTCTGTGGGTTATGGGGTGCTGTCAACTCCCGTTTAATTCCTTCTGTTGCATAGAAATAATTAAGCTGTTGAGAGACATACTTTCCACCATTGTCGCTTTGCAAGGCCCTTATTTCCTTTCCATATTCTTTCTATATGAACTCGCTCAAGGATTGCTCCAGCTCAACTGTCTCGATCTTGAAAGGAATATTTTGCATGCTTACCCAAGGTACAACCTTTGCATGTATCCAATTGCTCCAATTTACCATTCGGAAGTCCAGTAGAAATCTATTACATGATCTTCAAGGCCCATGGTGCAAGTGGCCCAATATTCTATGCCATATCTCGCCAGTATCTTTGCTTTGCAACAACTTTTCTTTTGGACTCAATGCAGCAAAATCATCTACCTCCAACTTGTAGAGATTCTTTACTAGAATCCCAATCCTCTTGGTCTCTTGTGTCGATTTGCCTCTAAAATGCCTTTCCTTTACTAAGGACTACATCATAGCCTTTCTCTTTAAACATAGCGATGGATACTAGGTTCTTCTTCAGTCTAGGCACATACTTTACATTAGTCAAGGTGAGAGGAGCTCCATGTTCCCTCTGAAACACAACCGTTCCTTCACTTGAAACACAGTACTTTCCATCATCACCCATCTCTATGCTCATTTGGAAGTCCTTCTCCTTCAACGTATTGAATAAACTCTTGTCTTCGGTCATGTGGAATGAGGCTTCACTATCCAAGTGCTAAACACATCCAACCATCGATGAAATCATGCATGTGATGAGGTTGAAATCCAATCCGAATTGTGAGGACAGTGCCTCACAATCTGATCCTTTCGAGGATCCCTTCTTGGATTTCCTCTATGGACAATTTGTAGTATAATGGCCCACCTCATGACAATGAAAGCATTGCACTTTTGATTTTTCAATCTTCTTCCCGCCATGGGAAGAATTCGATTTGGAATGGGAAGCCTTCCCTTTCCCTTTCCTTGCCTTACTCACTAAGGCTAGATTTGCTTCATCATCATGCTTTGATGAAGAACAATCTCTGGTGCTTCTCCTTATCTCCTACTGCATCAGATCTGACCATAGTCGTTCCCAATCTAGCAGCTTCTCTCTTCCATTTACTGAGTCTTGGTGGCTATGCCAGCTCTTAGGAAGACCGAGGAGAGCAAGACTCACCATTTCATCATCGGCTGTCATGATTCCTACACTTCCAAGCTCATCCCTGCTGGAGGTGAGCTTCTTCAGATATGTAGAGATCGTGTCACCCTATGCACACTTGATTTTCTGTAGCTTGTCTTTCAGTACCATCTTCGTCTGATCACTATTTTTCATATATAGATCCTTTAATGTTTTCCACATTGAAAATGGCATCTCGTTCCTATGGATACTCGAGACAATGTGGTCTCAAACTCCCTCCAAAAGAATCTTCCTCGCTCTAGCCACACATTTCTTCCATTCCGCCAATTCTTAGGTATTAGCAGCTGATGGCTTGCGGACTTCTTGATCAATGAAGTACATCAAACCATTTTACTCTAATACTACTTCCATGCGATACTTCCAGGCTATATAATTTGAGCTACCATCTAGGGTATACTCGAGTCTCAAACTGTTGAACGCCATTGGTGAAATTTGAGATGTGATAAGAATTCGATTTCTATAATCAGGAACTTCAAACTTTGAACTTCACCCTTCTTTGTACATTGTTCTCTGCTTTGATCACCTTTGCTCTAATACCATGTAGAAAATTCCCATTGTAGATCACCTCATAATGTAATATACTAAAGAAAAATACTTGATCTACTTCTACAAACAAACTTGCAGAAGCTTAATAGTTTTCTAGCAAGATCAAATAGAACATGTATAACAAAGAATGAGAAATCAATCACACATTAACACAAAAGAATACTCTGGGGAAAGCCTCAACTAAAAACCTTGCTATCTGTATTATCATACAAGTGGAAATATCTCTAGATTACACAATGCTTTAGCTCACAAGCTATCCAACTCTCAGTACAATCCCTCAATGTTGCAAATAGACTGAACAGACACAACATTTTCCTTCCTTTAGTCCTCGAAGCCTCTTATTTCCTTGCATAGTTTCTCCTGGGTCCTCTAGATGCTGCCTGTGTGAATTCACCTCTCACAATAACTCACCAAACATAGAAATATTGTGCATTCCTCAAGGAATGAATTCCTTCTGCATGAAAGAGATATCCTCATGGGAATATTCCTACAATTGATAGTAGACTATCCCTTCCTCTAATCTCAATTTTGTCTCTGACTAAACTAACATGCATGAGTTATTTATGAGAGAATATTCAGTTATCTGAAGTACACTAGTTACATGCATGCATGCATTAACTAACTGAACTCACAATCAGTTACACAAACTGTTTGAACTAATCTAACTGGACATAACTCATTTAACTGAGCTAACTAATTACAACTCATCCTGATCTCCTTAAGTAAGGGATAACTTCCTCAATCAAAGGGATAAATGTTGCATGTCTTCACATAGACTTCATGTTTAATTTTATCCAACTAATTAACTCAAGATGAATCAATTAATTATTTTTCAAACAGCTGTTAAAATCAAATTCGAATTTTAATTCTCAAGTTTAGTTCAGGGACTAACTAACGTTGGAATGTATACCGAAATGCTATTTATAGCAATGATATTTTTAGCATTTCTATATTTGGCATTTCTTGTTGCTATTTTCAATAAAACTTCACCTAATGTATTTCTTGTCAAGCATTCTCTTCGACTGCAACTTGAGCCCTACTAAATTTGGTGTGTTCATCGTGTAAGGTGCCTTTGATGCTGGCATTGCCCCTAGTAGCAACTTAATAGAAAAATCCACTTCCATGTGAGGTGGGAACTCTGAAATATATATGGGAAATACATCATGAAATTGTTGTAAGATCATGTACCTGTTCAATACCTCTACATCCTCAACATCCTTACCTTTATCACTAGAAATATGCACTACAAATAACCCACACTATTTTTTGTGATTGTGCTTTGCCTACATAGTTGTCACCATTCTATCTGATATTTCCTTCCTCTTACCCTATAAGACTCTCTATTCTCCCTTACCATCCGATGACTCCATGGATTTGTCATGATAGTCCGCTTTGGTTCTATGAAGATAAAACTAGTCCATGCCCACTAAAATGTTGTATGATCCCAATGGAAATACATTGAAATGTGTCGATGTAGGCATAGCATTCAACTCAAAATCACAAGCTCTTACCCAATGATCAAATTTGTTCTTTGTACCTGTAGCCAACTGCACTAACCAATATTCTACATGCACTTCTTTATTCAAACCACACTTATCCACCAAGTCAGGGTTAACATAACTATAACTAGATATAGGGTCAAACAAAATAGAAAAAACTTGATCACAAAACTTACCATCCATCTCAATGATAAATCCACGATGATCTACCTGCCCATTCCCAATTTCTCCATAGGTATGAGGAATGCTCTTCCCAACATACCCAATAGTTTTCGCCTCCTATCCACTATAGATATAAGGCCTACCACCCTGGTTCAACAAACAATCCCTCCTAAGATGCTCCTTACCACATGTCCAACATTACAACCATCATGTACCATCACCTTTATTCTATTTTTGTGACCCATGTCCCTATCTACCTACATTTGAATTCTTGTATCGTGCAACATTCTCCTTCTCTTTTGTATTATGAGGCCTTGCTCTTTTCGGCTACCATTTACCTTTACCTCTATCTTTCCCTTTCCATCCTTGCTGAGATTCATTCTTATGCTTTGATTTCTTGTAACAATGTTTCAAGGTCCCAATAACTTCCTCAAGTGACCGAGGCTCATCATACTCAATCTAATCTCTAAATGTTAATGGACATCTCTAAATTCTAATGGACATCCACTAACAAATCTCTTAACTTTAGCTTTCTCATATTTAACATACGGTACATACCTCGAAAGATGCAATAACTTGGTCGTATACTCCTCATTTGTCACTGATTTCATTTTTAGCTCATAGAATTCCTTAGCTTATTTTTCATAGTACCTTTCTAACATGCATTTCTTCCTAAAGAGTCTCTTTCATTCATGCCAACTCATCTTTTTTCCTAATGTCTCTAACCCATTTTATATCTTCCCACCAGATGGTTTTTATCCCTTTAAGGTTGAAGATAGCTACTCTGGCCTTCATATTATTTTTGTACTCATGTAGTTTAAATAAATATTCATCCAAAGTAACCAAGCCTTTGAATCCTCCATCTTCTTCAAATCTCCATCAAATGTAGGTGGCTTATATTTCTTAAACTCATTCAGAAAATATGCCTTCTCACTCATCCTATAGGGGTGATAACGATGACGATCATAGTGTCTATCAGAACCAAAAATATAATACTACATGTGTCCATCACCTGTCCTATCCGGAGTGTCCAAGAACCTTCCATCTCTAACCATGTCATCCCTATCCAACCTGTGCCCACCATGAGATCCACTGCCATATGCCCCATTAGTTCTATCCTCATGCCCATGGCTGATCAAAAGTGGTCCCTGTCTATCAATCTTAACAACCTATGAAGGATTACTATGTTGACTTCCTCTTTCTCTTGTTCCTGCATGATTTAGTCATTATCTACCTTGTAACTCCTTAATTATTCCTTCAAATTTGTCAATATGTCTGCTAATTTAGAAGAATTCCCAACACCATGATGCTCATCTGATCCATAGGGAGAGTCTTGGGAATTGTAGTCTACCATCATGCTAGTCATCTCTAATGTTTGCTTCCTACAAGGTATATCATGTCATCTAAACCAAAATAAAAACATAATCAAGATACCTCAATATAGTTGGGGGAGGATATCTCATCTGCAAGATCAACTAGATTAGCGTAGTACATGTATAAATATCATCATAACAACATTTAATCAATATTTTAATAATTATCCAGTCCTTAATGCATGACCATATCAACTAGACACCATGACCTCATCCATGAAAACTACAACCATATCAATGTATGCATGACCATATATAAGCATTGACATGCATAACCAATCCATAACTGACATACACTCATGCTGACCACATACAACAACAACACCATCAACTTTTCACATGACGAAACCACTGTGATTATGACCAACACCATGCATATTCAATAAGCATATAGACAATTAAGCACATTAACCATAAACATAAGGGACACATTTATGCAATCAACATGAATGCATGACCAACACACCACCCATCCAGTCCAAGGAGTGAACTATGCTTTGATACCACTATGTTATGAGAGGCTTCTATGATCTGATTTAACACCCCATGTATAGTTAAGGAAGTTGAACCGGCACAATACAACTAATCTGACCTTCTAGACATAGTATAGAACCCTCAGGAGCCAGCCAACCCTTCCATGTGATCACCCCTGAGACAACCTAACATTTTACTGACCTAGAGGCTCAGTCTCTCCCATGACATGGGAATTCATGTGACTATGACCCTCCAGTCACTTTCATAGCAAGGACATGGAAGCAACTAGGGTATTTTTTAGCTAGTTCTGAGCCTGCGACCAAGGATTCTATGCCACTTTTTCAGGGTCAGGACTCATTCCAATGCCTAGAACTTCACGATAATTCCATAAATGAAAATTAACATCAAAGCAATAATACAAATGTAAATACTTAAACAAGGACTTGACTGGAACCCTACTAGCCATGACATACATTTTGTCAAACATGTAACAAATATGCATTCTACATGTCATCACAACACATTTGAGCATAGGGGTCTCATACTTATCTGAGAATGGCTAAGAACCCTTGATGCCTTATCACATTATCATCTATTAGGTCATATATTCACCGTTCATTCATTTACAAATAAAAACATGAATAAATCCATACATCAACTTTGTCATAAAACTTACTCATAATGAGCATATAAACAACAAAAATAATAAGGATACAACAACCATAAATCCACATATAAACTAGTACATGTACACATGAAATACCAAGGAGAAGGAACTCTTATTAATGAATGAAAAATCTAAGTAGGTTTGGTACTCCCATGAACCACCGACCATAGATTGGATGAACCAAGTATTTCTTTCATCAAATCACCCCTATGCCATATTCCAAGCATGAATGTGGGACTCATAACCAAAAAAAAAAACCAAGGCTTCCTGAGTTTAAACCACCTCACCCTCATCAATAGTACCAGGCTTTACCGCAATCCTCACTATATCACTAGGCCCTAAACAAGCATTGATGCCACTGGATTTCTCCACCAATGCCATGAGAAACTTCACTCTCTCCCGATCTCTAGGATTTATTTCAATCCCCAATCTGATTCAAGGATCACTAGGCCACAATCGAGACTCCACCCTCTAGTATTTACCATAT
The DNA here is from genome assembly GCA_000404065.3 of Pinus taeda. NCBI lineage: Eukaryota > Viridiplantae > Streptophyta > Pinopsida > Pinales > Pinaceae > Pinus > Pinus taeda. The sequence goes on from APFE031636975.1 coordinate 95,497, forward strand.
ATCCTACCATTCACCTACCAAGGATTCATAGGCCTCATCAATGGCAGCCACCTCTACAATTTACCGTATATCCCGCCATTCACTAATCGAGGATTACTAGGCCCATCGAGGCAACAAAAAATATGCCTTTACTACAACCCACAATCTATTTCATGGGTTACTAGTCCAAGTATTTACTACAATCCATAGTTTTCTTCAAGGATCACTAAGCCATGTGTTCTTCCCTTTAGAAATCCACCTCACTGAGTTTGAAATCCATCTGGTAATCCATATCAACCAAAACACGAGAACCCCATCACACCATGGCTATCCGGAAATGGAAAGGTTAGCTGAAAAGTAATGTCACACCTGAAAGAACTAATTCACATGACAACAAGAAAACCAATGACACACATTCATAACCATGCATGCTAAATATAGCAAGGAATTCATGCATGAAAATCGATACCTGCAAATAATCCAGATGTAGCTACATGATCCTGCTCTTCCTTGCTTGATGCTTGCTTTCCTTTGGCTTTTATACTTTTCTTGATACAATATTGAACTCCTCCAAGAAAAATATAAGTGTCCAAGAGTGAAAGAGAGAGAATAGAGATAAATCTCCAAAACGAAACTGACAAAAGGTACCAACCAATCCTCATAAGCCTTTTTATTAACAAGTGCTCTATTTTCTTCATTTTCCATTATTTTCCTTCATTATCCTCCTCACAGGAAACCTGTACCCTTTCACCTTCCATTTCTCCTAATTTCCATTGTTTTCATAAATGAAATTCCAATTAATGCCTCATGCATTTTTAAATCATTTTCCATTTTCTTTGCCAATTTCCTTAGCTATAATAAACCAATTGAACACCCACACTATGATGTTTTGCTAAACATTCAGCTTAAAATAAGTGTCCCATAATTTTGGTTATTTTTTTTCCTTTATTAACTTTTATTACATGAATTTTTCACTAGGGTTGTTACATTTTACTAGTGCCTTAGTCAAATGGAGGAAATTTGATTTTCCACATCAACAAGATGACTTGGATCACAGTTAGCTAGAGCGGTCCTATTTAGTACTTAAGTTAGGAAATATATTTCCCAGGAGGATAGTTTGAGTTGCTAGGAGGGAGAAAATATATTTCCCCACAGGGACATTAAGACTTAGAGGGAGTGTAGTTTTAGAGGGAGAAACCCTATGGTAGTTGGTACCTCATACTCTAGAGAGATTAGACTCATTATTTCATAAGTTTCAATAATAGTGTGAAAGCAACAACAAAGAAATAGAACTAGTAGTATGAGTAGATATGAGTTCGCTTTGTATGCAACTATGCCTCCAAGAGTGGTTGGGGCAATCTAGAGCCTTAGTCACAGAGTTCCAAAGATTTGGGCAGGGTCCATAGGAGAGTAGTAGTAGTTGTTGTATTCTCTTCTCATGGATCATTACCCTTTCTATAGGGCCCATAGTATTTAGTAGAATAAGGATCATTTTCAGTTGGAGGAGTCAGATACTAACAAGTATAGAGAAGTGTTGAGAGCAGAGCAGGAGGCTCAGTATCAAGGTCAAAAGAAGTGCAAATTTCCTAGTAGATAGTGCATGAACTAGTAGTAGTTAGATGCTCAAGACAAAGTTGTTGATACAAGACACAATTGGTTTGGTATTTCAAATACTTCTTATTTGCAGTTGTTGTAGTAGCAATAACAACAATAAGAGGGAGTCTTGTTACAGTACATTCGTACAGGGGCAAGATTGTAGCTGTCAATAACCCTTTTCTTGCCAAGAGGGAGTATTGAAATTATAGCAATAAAAAGCTTCATTTGACTTGTTCCTTATTCAAATGGATAAAATTTGATTTTCCACATCAACAAGATGACTTGGATTGCAGTTAGCTATAATGACATGGCCTTGTTTAATAATTAAGACAATAAATTCAAGTTTGTATGGTAGAAGTAGAGTTGTGCATGAGTTTAATGTTAAGATAGATCAATCTAGTTGATTTATTATTACTTGAACTCATTTACTTGAGTTCTAGTCATTAGTCGAGTCAGTTGAAGATAAATTGAGTAGTTAAAATTGTTGTTAACTCACTAATATCTCAGTTAAATAGCCAATCAGTTAAATATAGACTCAATCGTGCATGGAATTTGAATTTCCTAGTTGAGTGGATGGAAAGAGAAAATTTGTAATTATAATTGTATATTGCTGAGTGTACAGTGATTTTGTACTGAGAAGGTGATCAATTCACCTTGGATTTACAGAAGGAAATAGGGAATTCCCCTATTTTTTACGATCTTAATTCCTCCGAGATTGCACAAGGAATTAGGAGGTTACTTAGTGCTTGAATTGGATAAGTGTTGGCTAGAGAAGGATAGGAAGAAAAATAATATGTTTACAATGCAGAGTGTGCTTCATAGTTGAACCAAGACATTGTAATTGTTTATTTTTCTCATATGAATTAATGCAAGGCAAGGAACGGGTTTTCCTAGTTGAGGTCCCCTGTAAAATCATTTTGTTCCTTGTGTTTTGATAGCTGCATTTTATTTCACATGTTTCTGTCATGTGTTTTCCTTCCTACCGAATAATAGAAGAATCTTTTGTATCTTGATTTCAGTTTGATTTCATTAGCAGTAGAAAATTTATTGCAATTTCTAAAAGAATAGCAAGCTTTTAGTTCAACAGTTTCCTTATGTGGACTCTGCATATTATAATGAAAATAAAAATTAGTTAAGGGGACTCTACAAGAAAGTGTGGGTGAGATTTAAATTAATTAAGTTTCATCTACAACATGCTATGGAAAATATCTTTAATGTAACATTATAATAATAAATAAAATCGAAAATCATAAAAATTAAAAATCAAAATATAAAATATTTAAATAAAACTAACATAATAATATAATGAATGAATATAAATCCATATTAACCACAACCAATGAACAATTGATAAGGATGAGAATGGGTATTTGTCTCTATTTTTCTCTACATTGGGGCTTAATGGATCCAAAGTTACATTTATCAACATTAGTTTTTTTAAAATGTTTCTATGGGTGATCTCCATGTGACTTACAACTTGGGTAGCACAAGTGGGAATTTATTATCTTTCAAAATCATAATATTGTACTTCTGGTATTGCTAATCTTATGGTTCAAGCTTACAATTTTTATTTTATTTTTTTCCATTTTCATTTTCTACTAATATTGTAGAACATTGGTTCAAGTGGATTATAATTACCATAGATAATGATCATTTTTCTACCAATGTTTGTAAAATCATGGATATGCATCATAAAATAAATAAATAACTAAATCATAATAGTGAAGTGAGAATCTAATCGCATGGTGATTTAGTTTTTAACATCATATTCACCCATGAATGTTGTAAACCCTGGTATTTACCCATTGTATTTTGAAATGTAAGAGGGGATAACTTTTGGTGGAAAGACGGTTGTAAAATTATAAATAAGGGAATTCACTAGGAGAAAAGCACATTTTTTGTCATAATGTAGTATCATGGGATATTATCAATTCAATAAATATTTGGGTTCCATTTTATTATTTTTCCGCAATGTTGTTGGGTTGTGTTATATTCTTTCCATGACTAGCCCACGTAGTTAATGGGGGGTTAGAGGGGGGGTGGAGCCCCCTTCATTGTGCTGGTTGTGTAGCAGGGAGGGGTCACAGGGGGTTTGAGGTGTACCCATAACCCACTTAATGGGGTCCAGGGCAGCGCCCCAAAAAAATTTCGTTTTAGACCCTATGTTAGGTTGGGTGAACCCACCTATGGTTTTGTGCATGATTTTCACACATGTTTATTGGATGCAATGGTTTTTGGTCCATGGTATTGGATGCTTCAACATATATAAATATGTATTATAACATTGAAAGGAACATAATGAAAAATCAAGCTGGTAGTCTCAGTTTTGGGATCTAGGGTAAAATCTCTATGTATACGTGTTTTATGTGTTATGCTCTCACATTGTTTATTTTCTATGTCTTAGAATTCATATGCAGGAAATTCTTGTACGGGGTTAAAACCTACATTTGGTATCAAAGTAGTTTTGGCTTCAAGGGGATGCCTTTGTTGCTAAGGGGTTTCACTTAGGCCTGTGGTAGACCCTGTTCAGTGCGAGATCTGTGAGATCAATTCTGGTGGTGAAAGAAGATGGCGAGCAGTGGAGAGATAGAGATCGAGAAATTTAATGGTCAAGGTTTTGAGTTGTGGAAACTCAAGATGGAGGATCTGTTGGTGGATAAAGATCAGTGGATCGCGGTAGATCTGGGTACTAAACCAACAGGAGTGTCTGATGAAGAATGGAAGAAGTTGGACCGAAAGGCAAAGAGCACAATACGATTGTGTGTCTTAGATTCAATATTGTTGAATGTATGAGGGGAAGCTATTGCGAAGTCTTTTTGGGACAAGTTAGGGACTTTGTACCATTCTAAGTCTCTGGTGAATAAACTGTTCATGCGGAAAAAGCTATATAACCTAAGGATGAAAGATGGAGATTCGATGACAGAGCATTTGAATGCATTTAATACTATGGTAAGTTAGTTAGCATCTGTTGATATTAAAATTTCAGATGAAGATAAATGCATTAGTTTGTTGTGTTCTCTACCAAATTCATGGGATAGGCTCGTTATTGCAATAGGTACCAATGTAATTGCCTTGCAGTTTAATGAAATAGTCTCATCCTTGCTGACGAAGGAGATGAGACGGAAAAATATGGAGAGCCAAAACGGTGATGCCTTGTCTGTACGAGGATGGTCCCAGAATAGAAACAAAAATAAGTCATCAAGTGGGAGATCTAAATCTAGAGGGAGATCTAAATCTCCAGGAAAACCTGTAAAGGTGGTGTGATGGAGATGTGGAAAGGAAGGGCACTATAAAAGGGACTGTAAATCTAAAGCTCCTGATAAAGGAAAGGGATTTGATGATGCTCCTCCTGCAAAGGCGAAAACCACCTCAGATGAAGGTGGGGATGTGTACTTGGCTTCTTCAGGTACACATGTAGATCATGAGGCATGGTTGATTGACTCAGGTGCATCCTTTCACTTCACTCCCCATAGAGAGTAGCTTTGCGAGTATGAGAAATACGATGATGGTGATGTCTTCTTAGGGGATGATAGGAAGGCTAGAATCGTTGATCACGGAAAAGTAAAGTTGAATTTGAAAGGTGGAAGGGTTAAAACACTTCCATATGTTCTGCATATTCTTGCATTGGCCAAAATTTTGATTTCTATAAGCAATTTGGATGATGTAGGTGTAAAAACAGTGTTCAAGAAGGATACCTGCAAAATGGTTCAAGGGGCACTGGTATTGATGCATGGAGTTCAAATTGGAATTCTATACAAGCTGCAAGGTAGCGCTATTATTGATGGGTGGAACAATTCTATGGTTCCTGAAAGTGGAGGAGAAAATCTAGTGGTCTCTGGAGAGAAGACCATGTTGTGGCATCAAAGGCTTGGACATATTTGAGGGAAGGGCCTTCAAATACTTCATGGTAAAGGTATGGTAGAAGGTATGAGTAATAGCTCTATGCTTTTGATTTCTATGAAAATTGTGTATATGGGAAGCAGAATCATGTGAGATTTCCCTCTGGTAGTAAGAGGGTGAAACAGACATTAGAACTTGTGCACAGTGATGTGTTTGGACTTGTGAAGGTTCCATCATTGGGTAAGCCTATGTAGTATGTCTCATTTATAGATGACTTCTCAAGGAATACATGGATATATTTTCTTAAGAAGAAATCTAAAGCCTTTGATAGGTTTAAAGAATTTAGGGCTCTCGTGGAAAATTAGACAGAGAGGAAGATAAAGGTGTTGAGGACAAATAATGGTGGAGATTTATGCAGCAAGGAATTTGAATAATTCTGTTAGAAGTGTGGTATAGCATGACAGAAGACTACTCCATATACACCTCGGAAAAATGGAGTTGTAGAAAGAATGAATAAGACATTGATGCAAAGGGCAAGAATCATGCTCAGTGGTGTTGGGTTAGGACAAGAATTCTGGGCAGAGGCGGTGGATACTGCATGTTACCTGGTCAATAGGTCACCTTCATCAACATTGGAGGATAAGACTCCACAAGAGGTATGGACTGGTAAGAAACCCTCCCTTTCACATCTGAGGGTATTTGGATGTGATGCATATGTAGATGTTCCAAAGGAGAAATGAACCAAGTTGGATAGTAAATCTGAAAAGTGCATCTTTATTCCATATAAGGATGGTTTAAAGGGTTATAAGCTTTGGAACACAGTCACATGGAAGGTTGTGTATAGCTGAGATGTGGTGTTCAGAGAGGTAAATGATGTTATTAAAAATGAAGTCCAACCAAAGGAATCTAGGAAGATAGAGTTTGAGCTTAAGGAGGATGAATCGGACTCTACAGCAGAGGAGGAATCAAAATATGAAGAGCCACAAACTCCGAGTGTGAGAAGATCAGTTTGACAAAGAAGGCAACCAGAAAGGTATAGTCCATCTTCTTTCTATTCAAATTTTTCTTTATCTATTACTTACGATGATCCCAAAACTGTGAAGGAAGCAGTAGATTCAAAGGATGACAAACCCTAGAAAGAGGCCATGGTTGATGAAATGGCATATTTGAAAAAAAATGAGGCTTGGGATCTAGTGGAGTTGCCAGATGGAAGGAAAGCCATTGGAAACAAATGGGTGTTCAAGAAGAAGACAAATGCAGAAGGAAAGGTGGAGAAATACAAAGCTTGGTTGGTAGAAAAAGGTTATTCCAGGTGCTGGGAATTCATTTTGGTGATATTTTTTCTCCTGTTGCCAAGGTAACTTCTATTAGATTACTTTTATCTGTTGCTGCTGCTTTTGATTTTGAGGTAGAACAGATGGATGTGAATACATTATTTCTCCATGAGGATCTAGAAGAGGAAATATACATGAAGCAACCTAAAAGCTTTGTAGTGAAAGGTAAGAAAGAATTGATATGCAAGTTAAAGAAGTCTCTGTATGGGTTAAAACAGTCACCAAGGACGTGGTATCAAAAATTTGATACATTTATATGGGGACTTGGCTTCACCAGAAGAAATGCAGATCACTGTGCGTATTTTAAATTAATTGGTGACCGTGTTATTTATCTGGTCTTGTATGTGGATGATATGTTGCTGGTTGGAAATGACAAAGAAATTATCCAGAATTTGAAGACCCAATTTTCCTCCAAATTTGACATGAAATATCTTGGTGTTGCAAACTATATTTTTGGCATGGAAATTAAAACAGAAAGGGAAAAGATGAAGCTCTGGTTAAACTAGAGGAAGTATGTGGAGACAATACTACAAAGATTTAACAAGCAGGATAGTAAACCAGTGAAGGTTCCTATTCCTGTAGGTGTGAGGTTATTTGTTGAACAATGTTCCAAGACACAAGAAGAGGAAGAGGACATGTCTCGTGTTCCATATTAAAGTGTAGTCAGTAGCCTGATGTATGCAATGGTCTGTACTAGACCAGACATTGCACATGCAGTAGGAGTATTGAGCAGGTTTATGTCAGAACCAGGGAAGGAGCACTAGACAACAGTGAAGCGGATTTTCAGGTATTTGCATGGCACCAGTGATTATGGTTTGTGCTACCAAGGAAGATCAGGATTGGATAGAATGTTGCATATTCGTGGCTTTTTTGATGCAAACTGGGTTGGAGATCTGGATCAGAGAAAATCTACAAGTGGCTATGTGTTTAACCTATTTGGAGGTGCAGTTAGTTGGATGAGTAAGAAACAATCTATAGTGGCACTATCAACTACAAAGGAAGAATACATGGTAACCACTCATGCAAGTAAGGAAGCAATTTGGTTGTAGATATTTTGTTCAAGTATGGGGTTAGTACAGGGAGCTGTAAGGATAGACTATGATAGCCAAAGTGCAATTTTCTTGGCAAAGAATTGCGCATATCATTAAAAGACAAAGCACATTGATGTTCAATATCACTTTGTGAGGGATATGATAGAAGACAAAAATGTGTTGCTGCTAAAGGTGAACACTTTGAAGAATACTGCAGATGCATTGACAAAATCTGTGAGCTTTGAGAAGTTTTCTTGGTGTAGAGAGACAATGGGTGTTTCATGGTTGGAAAAATGACTAAGCTCTCGTGTGGCCCCCTGTGGAAAGAAAACAACAAGTGGGAGAATGTTGGGTTGTGTTATATTCTTTCCACAACTAGCCCACGTAGTTAACTGGGGGGCAGAGGGGGGGCAAAGCCCCCCTTCGTTGTGCTGATTGTGTAACGGGGGGGTTCACAACAGGTTTAAGGTGTATTCATAACCCCACTTTATGGGGTCTCGAGCAGCGCCCTGGAAAATTTTGGTTTTAGACCCTATGTTAGGTTCGGCGGACCCACCTATGGTTTTCTGCATGATTTTTGCACATGTTTTTTGGACGCAATGGTTTTCGGTCCATGGTATTGGATGCAATGTTTTCGGTCAATGGTATTGGATGCTTTGACATGTATAAATATTTATTATAACATTGAAAGGAACATAATGAAAAATCAAGCTGGTAGTCCCAATTTTGGGATGCAGGGGAAAATCTCCGTGTATATGTGATTTATGTGCTATGCTTCCGCATTGTTCATTTTCTGTGTTTTAGAATTTGTATGCAGGTAATTTTTGAATGGGGTTAAAACGTACAAACATCTCTCTTATGCATGGTGTCATATTCTCAATTATCTTTATAATGTTGTTTTATAATATTTATCTTATGCATTGTGCCCTATTTCAATTATTTTTATAATTTTTTTTTCCAAAATATTTCTCTCATGCACTATGACATATTCCTTTGTCACCCTTGAGGCTAAAACTTGAATCACAACAACATTAATGCATCAAATTTCATGAGAACTATGTAGTTAAGCACACTTGGGAAAAAGTAGTACTAGGATGGGTGGGTTATTGGGAATTTCTAGCTTTTCCTCATTTGTCACTCTCTAAGTATCATTCCTCCAAATTTTTAGATCATTGGTATCAAAGTGTTATGCTCTTGTCTATTTTTTAACATGTGTACCCAACGAGGTCAGGGTGCATGGAGATTGGAATCAAACTATTGCAACTTTTGCAAGACTACCCTCACTGACACTAACAACCTCAGATGGAAGACAAAAAGAAAAATGATAGAGAAAGAGATCCCATAAAATTGTTGCCTAATGAAGCATTTACATGACAGAGGAGTGAGATGATGGATAGTTTCACTGATATCCTCTGACAACTCCAAATAGCGGTCAAAAAATATTCAATAAGAAGAGATTTGGAAGCTTGGTACCCTCTCAGGTAAAATTTAACTTCATTGTCCCCCTATTCAAAGGAAAAATAGATGTAAAATATTTATAAAAATGGTTGAATCTACTAGAGGGATATTACACAATCCAAAAAATTTCTTAAAATGAGAAAATTACCTTCACACTCTTGAAATCTCTTCCCTATGTCAAATATTGATGGGAAGGCTACTACGAGAGACTCACTAAAGATGAGTCTAGGGTAACAGGGCAGGCCCCACCTGGGCCATTTTTGTTGATGCCCTCAAGGAGGAATTATGCCCTATGCGATATTATGAATACCAATACATATGGTGGACCACACTACAACAAGAAAGGGACCAAGCAATACAAGAGTTCACAAACATATTTCATACCTTGTCCACCGAGTTGGGTATCAAAGACCCAAAGCACCATTTGGTGTTCAAGTATCATGGTTGTCTGCATAGATACATCCAAATAAAAATGGATTTCTTGAACATCTCCTCACTTGGTGCAATATACTGATATGTTATCAAAATAGTCCAAAAATATAAAAAAAAGAAGAAATACTTTAGCTCTGAAAATCCTTCATAATGGAAGAAGGGCAAGGAATAGAGTCAATGTGGACCTCCCCATGACAACCCAACTAAGCCACAAATAATCAATGGTTCTGGAAAATCATAGGAAGACACTGGAAAGTCATGTAGGATCCATATAAATCCCTCACACAAAACTAAAGAATGCCACTTGAAACAATCATTATTAGCAGAGCTTGTAAATAAACAAACAAACTCTAGCTCATATTTTGATTTAGAGCAGAATAAAAGGAAGTTGATCATGATGAGAAACCCAAAGTTCCATGATCAAACCATTCATATCAATAAAAAATATCATTTTATTTAACATCGTGTTGAGGCCAATACAATTCACCTATGCCATTTTTCCACAAATTAGTAGATTGTAGACATCTTCACCAAAGTGCTTGGAAGTGAAAAGTTTGAAATATTTAGAATGATGCTTGGACTCAACAACATGCCTAAAAATTAAGGGGGAATGTTGACACCTAATATTTAGGGATTAGGAAAATATTGTAAATATTTTTAAATAAGAGAATAAAGAAGGTGGAGAGACATTGAAATATGAATTCCTAGGGTCTCCCTCTCCTTGTATATGTTATTTATCTTTCTTAATGAAAAATGTTAATTTGTGGAGTTACCAATTCCTACCTTGACATACATGAATTTCATAACAAGGAAGATTCATAATTCAAGAAATTATCAAATTTTAAGAGATGTACAATCAACTAGTTGAGGGTGAGTAATTTTCCACCCAACTATAAGCTTAGTTCAACCTTATTTATCTACAACTTTCCACCCCACAAGGGGGAAATATAAGTAAATATCAATAATTGTGCATAATAACCAGTTGACATGGAATAATTTCACAAAGAAAACTAAGAATTATTTACTCTTTATAGCTAGTAAATTCTCTTCACTATGATTATTTACTCCTTCTAGCACCTTCTTGTGTGGCCCATAGGGAAACCTCATCCTTATTCAATCTTTAAAACTTACAAAATCTCTTCACTATGAGTAGTTCCTCTTTCTAGCACCTTCTTGTGTGCCCCACAAGGCCCTAATTCTATTGTCCCATGCTCTAGCATTTGTAATTGTACCAAAATGGTTAAGATTATGAATAATTGCAAGGTTGTTGAAAAGATTGGATTAAAAAATAATGTTTGTTTCAAGTTATCAATTCATTAGCATAATTGAAATTTAAAAAAAAAAAAATAAAAAATTAATAATTAGATTAATGGATTTTATAAAGCCAACGTGTACAATCTAAGCATTTGGAAAGATATTTAAAAAAAGGGAGTGAAACTTAAAATAATGGATAATGACCTTGTTGATTATTATTGGAAATAATTTTAAATTTTATTCTAAATTTCCATTAGCGGTACTCATGGTTTTCACATATGAATCATGATGGTTAGGTTATCGTGGTCTGAGTTTTTTGGAGGAGTATACCAACAATGTAAGCATTTGCATTCAATCTTTAAGTATTGTCTGGCATGTAGAATTCTTTGCATGGTGAGTGATCCAAGTGGATATTGGTGGCCACCCACCAATTCCACTTGGACCCCAACCATTTTTTCTTTTAGTTTTTAAGTTTCATTAATTGTAGCACAATTTACTATTTTAGCAGTTTTTCGGGTCCTAAACTTTTGAAGCTGTTTTGAGGCCCTAAACGATGTTTTTTTGAAAACCTTGGAGCCACATGGGACCACATTCTAATATTTCTCTTCCCAAATTCTTATTCCTCGAATAGATCTTTCTAACGAGGTATTGTGCATGTCAAGAAAGATCATATGCCCAAGTTATGACTCCGGGAAGTTGATGTACCAATTTACCCAAAACAGGGCCCATAGTTTGGTGCTTCATCTCCTAGGGTTAGGTTTTTGGATGTTTAGGGTTTTCCATTATTTCTCAATAATAAATAGGCCTTCAAGCCTCATTTTAAGACAGTTTAAAGGCATGTAGCCACCAGATCTCTTCTCAAAGATAAGCTACCATCTCCCTAGCTAGTTTATTTCCATTTTTGTTTGTAAGCATATTTCACTATTTTATAGTAATGAAATGAAGTATTATTTCTACTACATCTCTTTATGTATGGTTGTATATGTAATTTGTTGTGTTCCTATTTAAATCTAGATTAGTGGTATTGGAGCAGTCTACTATTTCTCTGTTTTTCTTTGCATTTCCCCAATGAGGTCATGACATAAGGAATTAGGGTTAAAATGGTCGAACCTTTGCAAGACCAGCCTTGTAAATCCCTACGGCCTCCCATGGCAAGTGAAAATAAATATGAGGGGGTAGGAGATCCTATCAAAATCTTGCTCAAAGAGGCCCTTGAGTGATAAAGGAATGCGATGATGGACAAATTTTCCCAGATCCCTCAACGATTGCCCAAAGGCAACACATATACTTCCAGCAGCTACTCTGGAAGCGCCAAACCCTTTAAGGTAAAAGTTAACTTTGGCATTCCTATATTTGAGGGTCATATAGATGTAGATGCCATAGATAAATGGTTAAATCTACTAGAAGGGTATTTTTTTGTTCATGATTTTTCTCACCAGGAAAATATTACTTTTGTTGTTCTCAAAGATGCCCCCCATGTCAAGGACTAGTGGGAAACCTACTGCGAGCAGAAGGATGAGAGTATGGCCTCACTGTTTTCAGCAGCACCCACATGGAAATCATTCTGGGATGTCATTGAGTAGTACTACCCTGTCGGAAGCTATGAGGATCAATACATAAAGTGGACCACATTGCGGTAGGGCAGGGACCAAGATGTGCCAAAATTTAGCAATATTTTCCATACCCTTCACACAAAGTTGGATATCAAGGATTCAGAGCATCATTTGGTACTCAAATACCATAGCTGCCTTCACAGGTACATCCAGGATGAAATAGAATTCCTGAACATCTCCTCGCTCGGTAGGGTATACCAATATGCTAAAAATATCGAGCAAAAGTTTAAAGAAAAGAAGAAAAACTTTGGATCTATGAATCTGAAGCAAGGGAAATGTGCCTCCAAACCACAAAACAAAGGACAAAGCCAAGGTGGGCTAGCCCAAGACATCTCGCCAAATCTACAAGCAAAGAACAATGTCGCAAGGCTTAAAAGGACATAGGGAAGTGGTGTGAGTTCCATAAGAGCTCCAGTCACAACACAAGTGAGTGTCAGGCCAAGCAGTAACTAGTGGCCAAGCTAAAGGTTTCAGAATTAGATGTATGTTCCAACTCTGAGTCAGAACCTGACAAGGAGAATGACAATGGGAAGCAGATTATCAATGCGCAACCCAACACCACCATTGCCACAATGAAGCTCCAGAAGGAGGAATTTGAAGATCCAGAGGAGGAGGAGCACCTCTTCCACTCCCAGATGTGGGTAAAGAGCTCCACGCTATAGTTTATTATCGACAAGAGGAGCCAAAATAACCTCATTTCGGCAAAGGTTGTGATGCCGCTGGGCTTACCAACCACAACACATCCACAACTGTACACCATTGGGTGGTTTCACCAAGGACGAGATCTTTGCGTGAGCTAGCAGTGTTGCCTTCCATACAACATCAAGCCCTACATAGATGATGTATTGTGTGACATTTCTTCCCTTGATGTTTGTGATGTATTATTAGGCCAACCATACTTGTGGAAGTGACATGCTATGTATGAATCAAGGCCTTGTGTTGTTATTGCTAATTTGGGAAATAAGTTGTACAAGATACTGAAGGTAGCACCACGTACGACAATCTCTTTCATTACTGCGAAACAATGCAATAAGCTCCCTTCCAAAATCAGGAAATATGTTTTCCTAATGATATGCCCTCAAGGCAAGAAGAAGACAGCAATCATGACCTCTAGACAAGGCCCCTCCACACGACAACTACAGATGGACAAGATCGTGGAGGCATATGAAGACATATTCACCTCCCTCGCAGGGGTTCCCTTGCACTGTTAGGTGAAGCACTCGATCGATTTTACCCCATGTTCACCCCTGCCCAATGGACCAATCTATTGGTGCTCTGTTCTGGAGAATGATGAAATCAAGAGGTAGATTCAAGAGCTACTGCAAAAAGGTCACATCGATCCAATTTCATTGCCTTGTGGGAGCCCGATCGTGTTGGTATAGAAGAACGATGGGACTTGGACACTCTGCATTGACTATTGGGCGTTGAACAAGATCATTGTCCGTAATAGGTACCCGATCCCATGAATTGATGACCTCCTAGAGCAACTGAAAGGGGCAAAATATTTCAGCAATATCGACTTGAAGTCGAGATATCACCAGGTACCAATCAAACCCTCCGATGTTTGGAAGACTACCTTCAAAGCCAAGGAGGGCCTTTTCAAATGGTTGGGTATGCCTTTCAGTTTGATGAATACTCCTGCAACCTTGATGAGGCTAATGGATGACATATTGCAGCCATTCACCAACTCATTTGTAGTGGTATACTTGGATGACATCTTGATCTTTAGCCATAGTTGGGAAGAGCACCTCCACCACATCTGACAGGTTCTCCAAACACTGCGGCAACACAAGTTATGTGCCAATTTGGAGAAATGCACCTTTGGAATGACCCAATTTTAGTATCTGGGATACACTATTAATGAATAAGGGGTGCATGTGGATCTAGCCAAGATCCAAGTCATTCAGGATTGGCCATCTCCAACCACTCTGATAGAGCTCCGTAAGTTTTTGGGTCTTGCCATCTTCTACCACAGGTTCATGTTGGTATTTTATCATATCACTTGGCCCTTGAGTCAAGTCACCAAGGGAGGAGTGAAAGCAAAATTATTTTGGTCTAAATCTCAACAGAAGGCATTCATAGAGTTGAAACATCACCTCTGCTCAACACCGGTGCTCGCATTAGTAGACATGCCACAACCATTTGGGGTCAACATAGATGCCTTTTACTATGTTATTAGGGCAGTTCTTAGTCAACATAGGCATCTAGTGGCATATCATAGTGAGAGACTTTCAGACACAGCCTGAAAGTATCCCATTTATGATAAATTGATGTATTCCATTGTGCAAGTCTGCTGACAATGGAAGCATTACATTGTTGGGAAGGAAACGATCATCAACACAAACCACCAGCCCTTGTAGTTCATATAGATGCAAGGGAAATTGCAGAATGATTGCCCTCAGAAGTGGTCCACATACATGAAACAGTTCCATATGAATATAAAGTATAAGAAGGGCATCACCAATAATGTTGTAGATTTCCTCAGTCGACCACCGATTATGTCGTTAACCACCGTGCTCAACTCTTGTGGGCATGAGACTTCTGACTGGCCACTTCTCTACAAAAGTGACCCAAAATTTGGCCACACATTCCAGACACTCTTGGAGGGTCAGCATGTTTTCGATTTTCACCTCCAAGATGCCCTGTTATGCCACTTGGGTCACCTTTATGTTCCTTCAAGCGAGCATGCCAAGATGATTTAGGGAGCACACGATAGTAAGGCTATTGGGCATTTTGGGGTCGATAAAATGGTGGCCATACTGTAGAAGTATTTCTATTGGCCAAATCTTCGACAGGATGTCGAGAAGTACATAAGATCATGCACTACCTGTGCCATTGCCAAACTAACCATCAAGAAGCAAGGCCTCTATAACTCGTTTCCTACCCCTAGTCATCCATGGGAATCCATATCCATGGATTACATGTTGGGCCTTCCATCTACTAAGCACGTAAACGACTATGCTTTTGTGGTCCTCGACAGGTTATCGAAAATGGCCATTATGGTGGTCTGCAAGAAGAATATCATAGTAGAAACCACTACTAACCTCTTCTTTGAACAAGTGTGGGTACACTTTGGGATCCCATGGTCTATCATCGCAAAGCGGGACATCAGATTCCTTAATACATTTTGGTCCAGCCTCTCGTCGATGCTGAACACCAAACTCACGAAGTCCACAGCCTTCCATCCCCAAACTAATGACTAGAGAGTGGTTGTCAAAAGGATGATCGTATACATTCAATGAATGTACAACTCAAAGCATCCACGCACATGGGATGAGAGCCTCCCCTATGTTTAGCATATATATAATGGGGCTCTCCACAGGTCGATTCTCCACAACCCTTTTTAGGTGGTCTTGGGATTCCAACCACTATGTCCCATTGATGTGGCCATGCCATTTGTAGCTACTCAAGCAGATTTGGATCATGTCTAGTCCGAAACAGATAAGGAAAACAGCTTCATTGAGAACATCCAACATATTTTCCAACAGTTCCATGACATTATGGAGAAATCAAATTCCAAGTACAAGCAGCAACATGATCAACATCGGGTGCCACACAAGTTTCAGGTGGGCGAGAAAGTATGGTTGCATTTGCAAAAGGAATGCCGTACCTAAGCCTATTAGAAACTCAGAACACTCTGATATCATCCTTGCACCATTACTAAGGCTATGGGAGACAATGCATTTGAGCTCAACATTCCCCCATTCCTTGGCCTTGACCTAGTGTTCAATGTGGACCACCTTCGACCATACTTTCCATCATTACTAGACACATCCAACGTTGCAGAAAACCTCACACCAACAGAGTTAAATCGAGATTGCATGGAACAAAATGCAATTGGTTGGATCATGGACACACAGATCAAGCACACTCGCCAGCAGAAGATCCAAATGTATCGAGTTGTCAAAGCAGGTCAACTCCTTCACCAGGGCAAGTGGCTCACCAAGGACCAAATTAGCAAAGGTTTCCTCATCTCATGGAGGAAATCAATGCAATGAGGACCATTGCTTCCTATGGGGGGAGGAATGATCTAATTCGATATTGGTGGCCACCCAAAAATTCCACTTGGACACCAACCATTGTTTCTTTCAATTTTTCAGTTTCCTTAATTGTTACTAGCACAGTTTACTATTTTTAGCAGTTTTTCGGGTCCTAAACTTCGAAGAAGTTTTGAGGCCCTAAACGACAATTTTTGGGAAAATGGAGAACAACATGGGACCATGGTCCTATTTTTCTCTTTCAAACGTTGTAGTCCTCGGATAGATCTTTCTAGCAAGGTATTGTGCACGTTAAACAGAGATCGTATGCCAAAGTTACGACCTTAGGACGTTGATGTACCAATTTACCCAAAACGGGGCCCATAGTTTGGTGCTTCATCTCCTAGGGTTAGGTTTTTGGATGTTTAGGGCTTTTCATTTTTTCTCAACAATAAATGGCCCTTCGACCCTCATTGTCAGAGAGTTCAGAGGCATGTGGCCGCCACATATATTCTCAAAGATAAGCTACGATCACCCTAGCTAGTTTATTTCCATTTCTATTTGTAAGCATATTTTAGTATTTTACAGTAATGAAATGAAGTATTATTTATGTTTCATCTCCTTATGTATGGTTATATATGTAATTTGTTGTGTTCCTATTTAAATTGGGATCGGTGAGTAAGGAAATTCAAACAGTAAGAAGATTTTAGTTGAGTAGTTTCCTTATGTGGGCTCTCTATATTATTATGAAAATAAGAATTAGTTATGGTGCATCTACAACAAAGTGTGGACGAGATGTAAATCAATTAAGTTTCATCTACAACATGATAAGGATAATATGTGTAATGTAACATTACAATAATAAACGAAAATAAAATCATAAAAATAACAAATAACAAATATTTAAATAATAATAATATAATGAATGAATAGAAATCCATCTTAACCCAATTGATGAAGCCTCGAAAAGGATGAGGATGGGTATGTTCATCTATATTTCTCTTGATTGGGGCTTAATTGGTCCAAACTTACATTTATCAATAATAGTTTTAAAATGTTCTTTGGGTGATCTCGATGTTACTAATAACTTAGGTAATGAAAGTGGGAATTTCTTATTTTGCAAAACAATAATATTGATCTTTTGGTATTGATAATCTTACAATTCAATTTTACATTTTTTTCTATTTTCGTTTAAATACTTCTATGGTTATTAACTAAAACTTAGCATTAAAATGTTTTGAAGTTCATATTGATTAATTTTTCACACGACTAGAGCGTATTCATTTTTGTTGCAATTTTTGGAGTCCTCTTCACTACAATGCTAACATGTTTATTTGTAGGAAAGCCTATAATTTCTTCAAAATTTTCTTTGAGAGAGGAGAGTATGAATTGTTAAATTTGAAAGGACCGCACTCTTATAAAAAACAAATGTTGAAAGGAAAACTTGTCTAGTCAATGAGGAGTCCATGAAACTGGATGTGTTTGACTAAAATGTTGATAAGTGAATCTTATAATCCCATCCTTTAGGACCCTATCAATATTTAATCATGTCTATGGTCACTATGTAAATCCAATCAAAGGATGAAGGAAAATATTTGTTGAGGTGAGCTTTTAGATAGAGGTTGACCATCACAAATCAAAAAAGAAAAATATTGTTCAAATTAGAGAATTCATTTTATTAAAATATCGAAGATTAATGAATTATATGTAAAAATATATATCATAAGGTACCTAGATCATTAAAACTTTCATAAAAGGTTCTCTAACATCTCTAAAGTTGTCGAAGTGCTCTACTATCAATTGATTTTCATTCTTTTAAGAAGTGGAGTCTTGATAAACCTAATATAGAAAAAAATGATTTTGTATTATAGAAAACATGGGCACATTATGGATATTGAATCTCATTCATTACTGTTGATGACAAGTGGTCATTGGAAATTATTGATACATAATGCTCCATTCATCACTGTAATTGCAAATGTCATGTTCAACTGCATCAATATTAGAGTTTTCTTATTACAAATTGAAGCTAAAATTCCACCATATTTTCATTCTTATTAATAAGAATGAAGATAAGGATGTAGTTATATTGTTGAAATGTGGCAATAAGAATACTCCAATTTTAATTTGTCCCTAAATTAAAATTATGAGTGAAAATTGTGAACTAAAATCGAATTTAGTCTCACCAGCTACTTGGAAATAATTAATTAAGCTATTTTGACTTAATTTGTTGGAGAAATTCAAGTTATAAGTCTTTCTAATGTCATGCAAGAGTTATCCGTTAAATTAAGGAGATAAGATTGACTTATATTTGAGTTGTAATTAGTTAACTCAATTTACTCAGTTAAGTCTAGCTAAATTAGTTCCAAACTGTTTGAGGAACTAATAGAGAGTTAATAGTTAGTTGATGCATGCATGCACTCAACTACTATACTCCAGTTCACTAAAGATTCCCTCATCAGTAACTCATGCACGTCTATTATGAGAAAGACCCAATTGAGCTAAATGTCATGGACAGTGTACTATCAGTTGGATGTGTTTTCCTATAATGAAAACTCATGGATGTAAAAGGAAAATTCCTAGATGATTGTGTAGTTCTGACAGTGTGTGTGATCAGGTGATCATCCACTTGGTGAGGTGAGAATCATCCGCTAGGAATAGTGCAAGGAAATAGGACTTGGAGGGCAGAGAGGAAGGCTTGTGAGAAGCTTGGATTTCTTGTCAGAATTTGTGAGGATTGTACTGAGAGCTGGCTAGCTGTGAGAGCTAAGGCTCTGTATATTTATTATTTATTTCCACCTTGTATGATAATACGAATAGTGGGGTTTTTAGTTGAGGCTTTCCGCAAACTATTTTCATGTGTATTGTGCATTGATTCTTCTTCTTCTGGTTATATGTGTTCAACTTGAGCTTGCTCAATATTTAAGCTTTTTCAAATTGATAGTAGAAGTAGGTTATAGTATTTTTCTTCTGTTATATTGCATTATTGGGTTAACCTACAGGCATATTTTCTACATGGTCTCAGAGCAAGATTTGTAGAGAATTTGCAGAATTTCTACATGGTATCAGAGCAAAGTTAATCAGAGATGTGAATAGTATACTAAGAAGATAATTCAAAGTTTGAAGTTCGGGGTTACAGGTGAAAATCAAGTTCATATCATACCTCAATTGAGATGCGAAATTATGCGACTAATTGTCCATCGAAGAAGTCCAAGAAGGAATCCTTTCATGATCGAGATAGTCGAGCAAAGGCTATCTTAGAGTGAGTTCATACTGATGTGTGTGGACCATTCTCGATGGAATCCACTGAGAAGAAAAGGTATTATGTGATTTTCATTGATGATTTTTCTCATAAATGCTGGATTTATTTCATGCAAAAGAAGGACCAAACCTTCACAAAGTTTTGTCAATTCAAAGCTTTGGTCAAGAAAGAGTCTAGGAAGAAGATCAAGGCCTTCAGAAGCAACAATGGTGGAGAATATGTCTCTCAAGAGTTTAAGGAATTATGTGCAGTGGAAGGAATTAAACGAGAGTTGACAGCACCTCATAACCCACAGCAGAATGGGGTGGCTGAGAGGAAGAACAAAACTATTATAGGGATAGCATGGGGAATGTTGCATGACCAAGACCTACCACTTCACTTGTAGGCTAAGGCATGCAACACATTTGCAGAATAGAAGTTCGCATCACATACGTGGGATGAAGACACGAGAGGAAGCTTTCTTTGATAAGAGACCAAATGTGTGTCACTTCAGGGTCTTTGGCTCATTGATATGAAAATGGGGTGCTAAAGGCTTCTTGTTAACTTACAAGAATTAATAATGTGCTTGAAAATAAGGTGTATGTTGGTGTTTATTTTTAACTATTTATGTGCTTTAAAATTATGTTTTTTATGCTGATATAACATGCATATTTCAATAAAACAGTGCAGCAAATAACAAACACATAAGGCAACAATTTAATTAGAATTTCACCCAAAACTCTTGGGCTATGTCTCCGTGAGCTCTAGTCAACTCGACTAGGCTCTCTGAGATTATGGCAAGGTCCTTTTACAATCTCCACACTTAACTCCACTATATTACACAGAAACAATGGGCTTAGAACACCATCTCATCCCTGGCTCTGAAGCTCTCAGGCTTTCTAGCTCTGGCTCTCACTTTAGCTCTCAGCTCTAGCTCTGGCTCTAGCTCTAGATCTTGGCACTAACTCATGGCTCTAGCTCTTCACTCTGGCTCTAGATATGGCTCTTTAGCTCTAGCTCTGGCTTTGGCTTTGGCTCGTGGCTCTGGCTCTTAGCTCCGGCTCCAACTCTACCTTTGTGTGCATCAATGGATCGCTTGACCTCCAAGCAATTGCCTCAACTGCTCTGCACATTAGCTCTCGTTGGCCTTACTCTCCCCTCATCAATTGGCTCTATAGCTCTCTTTGAGGCATTTTTTTGGCTCTCCCACTTCCCTAGCCATTTTCTCTGCGTATAATCATCCTTCTATGGCTCTGTGCATTCTCTACTCCTTATCAGTCAACTAGCCATGTAGCTTTGTGGCTCTGTGGCTTCAAACACATCATTTTCAACCAAAAACACTTGCTTTCCATGTGGCATGATCAGTAGGAGTTGTTACAAAGGGACTGGGGCTATTTTCTAGGCAAAAAGTTGAAAATGGAGAAAGATCCAATACATAGAGTTACTGGAAAATACACTATCGGGCATGAATTTTGGATGTGAAATACCATCAAATTGTCCCCAAAAACCCTATCGGGTCCACCATTAGGCAGCATATCACATCGCATAGGTGGATTGGGCAAAACCCCGAATACATGGGAAAACATTGAAAAACCTTTCAAAATTCTTTCTATCAGACTTCAAATATTATCGCATTTGCCCTATAATCATATCGGGTCTGCCTTCGGTCGTTATAACAAACCCCATTGTTGATCTGTGTGATCTTTGATCCAACTGTTAGTATTCATTTTTGGGTGGCTTTGGAGTATAGAGGTTAGTTGCCTACAAAGGTGGTTTCTCTCTCTCCTCTGCCAGCCACGCATTGCCCATTGTATGGGATCAGGCAGAGCCATCCCAATGCCACTTACCGCCTAAGGCCCGCTCAAAATCCCACTTACAGAACTCAAATAATATAGGGTCACTTCTAAAATTCCTTTCAGGTATGGATTTATCACTTCGGGGCATTCTACTTTGTATTTTGGCTTTTCTATCAAAATCTGCTAATACACAGAAAACTCAACAAATACCCTTTTATCGAAACTCAAAATTTATAAACTACGCTTATAAAATCCGTAGGGTCTGATGATCGCAAGTCACCGATTTAATATAGACTGTTGATCTGATCCCTAATCGAATGGTCTACATCGCATCACATATCACTATCACATCAACCCTTTGTGTCAGGGATTGCCAATCTCTTGACTGCCAATTTAATCTTGGTCGTCCATTCCTTTCTTCATCTAATGGCTAAGATTGCACAACGCAATCACTATTGCATATCACATTTGGAACGGCCTGGGGGTTCTTCCCTTTGAATATGGACTACGCCAGCCCAATCCACTGATTTAATCATCGACGATGACATGTTGCATAGCCTAGGTCCTGATATCACATGCGGGCCTGTCCCTGACCTGATACATCAAACATCACCAATTGGGGGCTTCCCGCCTTCGGCCTAAGTCCTTCTCTTTTGCCTTTTTCCAATGTGATTTTTGATATAAGGACTTTTAAGCCATTTTTAGAAGATTTTGCCTCTTTTTCAAACGACAAAGGGCAACATTGTTTTGCGATAACTTCTGCTTACGAAGTCCATTTTAGCCCATTTAAATTGTAGTAGATTCAAAATGAAAAGATCTATGCAATGGGGCTATTTCCAAGAGCATCCTTGGACTTTCATTTTCCTCTGTGAGGAACACTTAGAGTTAGAAGTCTATCCAAAATCCATTCTGGATCATGCCTTCCCACTAAAGAACTTTTGGTTTCCAAAAG
This sequence comes from Pinus taeda, assembly GCA_000404065.3. NCBI lineage: Eukaryota > Viridiplantae > Streptophyta > Pinopsida > Pinales > Pinaceae > Pinus > Pinus taeda. The sequence goes on from APFE031636975.1 coordinate 118,000, forward strand.
ATTGACATACTGATCTGAATAGTAAATGAGAGTAACAACACCCTCTTCTTTCAGCCTCCATACACTTGCCTTGCATAGTGCCTCTCAACCAAAGCCTTTGACCAGTCTCCTTCTTGGATGTGTTGGTCCTCTTGGGAAGAACTACCTTCCTTGTTGCCTTCCTGTAGAACTCCTGTTGAAATGGTCATGGAAGGTAGTTTGAACTTCTCTTCCTCGATCACTGATCCAAGGTAGCTCAAACAAATGTGAAGTACATATGCTCCAAAAAAAATTCATTTGTACCTATTTGACAAGCAGTCAACAACAACTGTTAACAACATAAATAATTATAGACAATAATTGGAAGGCTTAACATCTTGCTTCAACAAAAGAAATAGATTTTGACATCTTGTGAACACCTCCATGTCTTACATCTGCATACGAATGATGGACTAGATAACAAGCCCACAAAACATGCCTTTAAAGAAATGACCCTTCAAGTAGAGCATATAGAAAAAGACCTTTAGGGCTCTTCTTCAAAAGATGAAACACTTCAAAATTATCTCCATCTTGGAGACCATATCAACTTTTCTGAAGTCAATAATACATGCATGTTACAACAAAGAAATCAACCCTTCAGGTTAATTACACACACATGTTTAGAAACAAGGAAATCATCAACATTCTTGCTTTCATGCACATCAAGCTCATTCATGCATTTCATCCTTCAACTTTTTCTTAAGCACACTGTAATTTCGAAGCTAAAATGAAATATAATGTTGTAGCAACAAAGTGAGTCTCCTACTCAACCTTTTTCCATTCACCATCTTGGTGAACACCTACAACTTGCATTCCCTTAACAAAGAAATGCAAATAGATGCATCAATAGACATGTAATTTTAATTGGATAAGAACTCTAACCATTTCTCACCAATCTGTTTCAAAGGTACTACCTTTGTCTGCACATCAGCATCAATATGTGAATCGTCCTGAAATACATCATCCATGGAATCTTCCTTTCTATTTCTACCATCTTCTCTTTCCACTTTCTTCAACTTTTGTGGAAGCATAGCTGGATTCAGAGTCCAACATCTTTTAGCAAGATGCCCTTGCTTATGGCAATAAGTGCACTGTGCATCCTCTTGATAGCCTAATTTGCCTTGTCCAATGGACCTTTGGATTCTTTCTTCCTCTCCTTCAAAAGTTTCCTGTATGTGGCCATTCTCTTCCAACATCTAGAAACATTATGGCTATCCTAACCACAAAAGGAAGATGCAATTTGTTTCCCGTACCTATATGGAAAATTATCATGCTTTGCACAATCGAAAGGAAAAGGTTTAGAACCAGATTTATACCTTTCTCTTTCACCTTTATTGCCTTCATGAGGAGGTGAAGCAAATGAAGAAGTGGCTCCCTTTGGGACACCATCAATATCTTCAAGGCTGTTAGAGTTTCCACAACTCTCTGGTTTAAGTGTGTGCTTCTAAACACTTGCATCTTGCAAATGATGTTTCAAGCTATTGCATTCCTCCTAAATACAATCTTCACATTCTTGAGGTAGAGGACTTGAAATGAAACTCCTTCTTGGAACTATTTCAATGGCCTCCATGGCAGCTTTGGAACTCTCTCCATAAGCTGGTCCATAGCCAGGACCAAAATACTTAGGCCTTTCCTCAACCATTCTTTGGCTCAACAATAACTTCTGCATGTTTACCCAAGCCTTTTCCCTCATATCCCATCTTGTACATTAGCTTGGAACCTATGCCTCTGGTATGTTTTTCAAAAGAACCAATATAAGCATTCTTATAAGAATTTGAAGGCAAGTAGAAACTATTTACCTTTTCTTAGAGCTGATACTTGACTAACACTTATTTAACATGAAAGAGCTATTATTCCAACTCATGCATCATTTTCAGGTTCATATTTGCAATGTGAATTTGTTTCTCCATTTCCTGCAATTTGTTAGGAACCAACTGATTCTCTTCCTCCATGGAATTCAACTACTTTCTAAGTATGCTACTCTTCCTTCCATCCCCATACATTTCTCTCACCATATCCATCATGGTGGACAAGTCTTGCTTCATGTCTTCACCAAAGACTCTTGTGAAGACAATAGAATTTGAGGAATCACATGTAGAAGTTGTCATTATGCCAATGAACAAAAAAACTTCAAACAAGATTAATAAAGAGCTTATTTAACAACCTTTTGCAACAAACCTCTTGTGCTTAAAGGATTGCTTTGAGGTCCTTTGGGATAGAAGAATGACTCCAGCCATTCTTCTTTCTTGTCCTTCCTGGACTGAGCTATCAATAGCTTTCCCTTCACCTCCACAAACTCAAACAATAGTCAGTTTGCAACCAAGCATACAATCAACCTCTGACTATTTAAACACCTTTCAAACAAGCAATCTTTACTTTGTCAATCAAGCATTCTGATGTAACCTTCTTTAAAGGTGGGGTTAATCAATCTCAAGCTCTGATACAACCTGATCTGAAATGGGGCGCTAAAGGCTTCTTCTGAACTTACAAGAACCCCTCTCCCACTTCCAAAGCTTAAATATTTCCAAGGCTATGGTTAACTAATGCAGAATTAATAATGAGCTTGAAAATAAGGTGTATGTTGGTGTTTATTTTTGACTGTTTATGTTCTTTAAAATTCTATTGTTTATGCTAATATAGTATGCATATAACAATGAAATAGTGTACCAAATAACAAACACATAAGACAACAATTTAATTAAGAGTTCACCCAAAACTCTTGGGCCACGTCTCCTTGAGCTCTAGTCAACTCAACTAGGCTCTCTGGGGCTATGGCAAGGCCCTTTTACAAGCTCCATGCTCAACTCCACTGTATTACATAGAAATAATTGGCTTTAAACACCATCTCATCCTTGGCTCTAGAGCTATCAGGCTTTCTGGCTCTCACTCTCGCTCTGGTTCTTGGCTCTGGCTCTTGACTTTGGCTCTCGCTCTCGCTCTGCATGCATCAATGGATTGCTTGACCTCCAAGTGACTCCCTCAGCTACTTTGTGCATTAGCTCTTGTTAGCCTTTCTCTCCCCTTGTCAATTGGCTCTCTGGCTCTCTTTGAGGCATTTTTTTCGCTCTCCGGCTTCCCCAACCATTTTCTCTGCGCATAATCATCCTTCTGTGGCTCTGCGCATTCTCTACTCCTTATCAGTTCAACTGGCCATCTATTTTTGTGGCTCTGTGGCTTCAAATGCGTCATTGTCAGCCAAAATCATCCACTTTCCATGTGGCATGATGAGTAGGAGTTGTTACAAAGGGATCGGGGCCATTTTCTAGGCAAAAATTCGAAAATGGAGAAAGATCCAAAACAAAGAGACTTATTGGAAAATACACTATCAGGCATGAATTTTGGACGTGAAATTCCATCAGATCATCCTTAAAAACCCTATCGAGTCCACCATTAGGTAGAATATCGCATTGCATAGCTTGATTGGGCAATACCCCGAATACACGGCAAAATACTAAAAAACGTGTCAAAATGCTTTCTATGAGACTTCAAATATTATCGCATCTACCCTATAATCATGTCAGGTCTACCTTCAGTTGTTATCGCAAGCCCCATCGTTGATCTATGTGATATCTGATCCAATGGTTGGTATTCATTTTCGGGTGGCTTAGGAGTATAGAGGTTACCTGCCCAAAAAGGCAATTTCTTTCTCTCCTCCTCTAGCCAACCGTCAGCCATTGTATGGGATCAAGTAGAGACAGCCCAATACCTCTTACCACCTAAGGCCCACCTAAAATCCCATTTATGGAACTCAAATAATATAGGGCCACTTCTAAAATTCCTTTCGGGTCTAGCTTTATCGCTTCAAGGCGTTTTCATTTTTATTTCGGCTTTACTATCGAAATCCGCTAATACACAGAAAACCCGATAAATACCCTATTATTAGAACTCAAAATTTATAAACTGTGCTTATAAAATCCAGTGAGTCTAGCGATCAAAAGTTACCAATTTAATCTGCACCATTAATCTGATCCCCGATCAGATTGTCTAGATCACATTGCATATCACTGTCGCATTCGCCCTTTGTGTCGGGGATCATCGATCTCCCAACTGTCGTTTTAATCTTCACCATCTATTCCTTTCCCGATATGATGGCTAAGATTGCACATCACAATCGCTATTGCATATTGCATTTGGAATGGCCTGGGGGTTCTTCCCTTTGAATATGGACTGCACTGACCTGATTCATCGATCTAATCATCAGTGGTTGCATGTCGCATAGCCTGGGTCCCAATATTGGATGTAGGCTTGTCTTCAACCCAATACATCAGAGATCACCGATTGAGGGCCTCCCACCTTCAGCCTAAGTCCTTCCCTTTTGCCTTTTTCCAATGCAATTTCCCATATAAGGCCTTTTAGGCCATTTTTAGAAGATTTTGCCTCTTTTTCAAAGGACAAAGGGAAACTTCTTTTTGTGATAACTTTTGCATCCGAAGTCCATTTTTGCCCATTTAAATTGTAGTAGATTCATAATGAAAAGATCTGTGCAGTGGAGCTATTTCTAGGAGCATCCTTGGACTTTCATTTTCTTCTATGAGGAACACTTAGACTTAAAAGTCTGTCCAAAATCCATTTTGGATCATGGCTTCCCACTAAAGAACTTTTTGTCTCCAAAATACTTACATACTAATCTGAACAGTAAATGAGAGTAACAACACCCCCTTCTTTCATCCTCCATATGCTTGCCTTGCATAGTGCCTCTGAACCAAATCCTTTGACCACTTTCCTTCCTAGATGTGTTGGTCCTCTTGGAGAGAACTACCTTCCCCCTTGCCTTCCTGCAGAACTCGTACTGAAATGGTCATAGAAGGTAGTTTGAACTTCTCTGCCTTGATCATTGATACAAGGTGGCTCAAATAAATGTGAAGTACATCTTCTCCACAAAACATTCATTTGTACCTATTTGACAAACTATCAACAACAACTATTAACAACAACAGAAATACAAACAACAATTGGATGGCTTAACCTCTTGCTTCAACAAAAGAAATAGATTTTCACATATTGTGAACACCTCCATGTCTTGCATCTGCGTACAATTGATGGACTAGATAACAAGCCCACAAAACATGCCTTTAAACAAATGACCCTTCAAGTCCACCATGTAGAAAAAGTCCATTAGGACTCTTTTTCAAAAGATGAAACACTCCATCATTATCTCCATCTTGGAGACCACATCAACTTTTCTCATGTCAATATTCCATGCATGTTTCAACAAAGCAATCAACCCTTCAAGTTAATTACACACACATGTTCAAAAACAAGGAAATCATCAACATCCCTATTTTCATGCACATCAACCTCATGCATGCATTTCATCCTTCAACTTTTGCTTAAGTACACTATACTTTCAAAGCTAAAATGAAATATAATGTTGTGGCAACAAAGTGAGTCTCCTACTCAACCTTTTTCCATTCACAATCTTGGTAAAAACCTACAACTTGTATTCCCTTAACAAAGAAATGCAAATAGATGCATCAATAGACATGCAATCTTAATTGGATAAGAACTCTAACCATTTCTCACCAATCCCTTTCAAAGGTGCTACCTTTATCTACACATCAGCATCAACATGTGAATCATCCTGAAACACATCATCCATGGAATCTTCCTTTCTATTTCTGCCATCTTCTCTTTCCACTTTCTTCAACTTTTGTGAAAGCATTGCTGGATTCAGAGTCCAACACCTTTCAGCAAGATGCCCTTGCTTATGGCAATAAGTGCATTGCATGTGCATCCTCTTGACATCATGATTTGCCTTGTCTAATGGACCTTTGGCTTCTTACTTCCTTTCCTTCAAAAGTTTCCTGTATGTGGCCATTCTCTTCCAACATCCAGGAACATTATGGTTATCCAAACCACAAAAGGAACATGCAATTTTTTTCCCATACCTATAAGGAAATTTATCATCCTTTGCACAATCAAAAGGAAAATGTTTAGAACCAGATTTATACCTTTCTCTTTCACCTTTATTGCCTTCATGAGGAGGTGAAGCAAATGAAGAAGTGGCTCCCTTTGAACACCATCAATCTCTTCAAGGCTGTTAGATTTTCCACGACTCTCTAGTTCGAGTGTGTGCTTTTGAACACCTGCATTCTAAAAATGATGTTTCAAGCTATTGCATTCCTCCTGAATAAAATCTTCACACTCTCGAGGTAGAGGACCTGAAATGAAACTCCTTCTTGGAATTGTTACAATGGCCTTCATTGCAGCTTTGGAACTCTCTTGATAAGTTTCCCCATAGCCATGACCCAAATACTTAGGCCTTTCAACAATACCTTGTGCATGTTTACCCAAGCCTTTTCCCTCATACCCATCTTGGACATTAGCTTGGAAGCTATGCCTTTGGTATGTTTTTCAAAAGAACCAATATAAGAATTCTTAGAAGAATTTGAAGGAAAACAAGAACTATTTACCTATTCTTCAAGCTAATACCTAACTAACGCTTCTTTGGCAACAAGGATTTGTGACTCCAACTCATGCATCATTTTTCAGGTTTATATTTGCAATGTGAAGTTGCCTCTCCATTTCCTGCAATTTTTCAGAAAGCAACTACTTCTCTTCCTCCATGGAATTCAGTTGCTTTCTAAGTATGCTGCTCTTCCTTCCATCCTCATACATTTCTCTCACCATATCCATCATGGTGGACAAGTATTACTTCATGTCTTCACCAAAGACTCTTGTGAAGACAACAAAATTTGAGGACTCACTTGTAGAAGTTTTCATTATGCCAATGAACAAAAGAACTTCAAACAAGATTAATAAAGAGGTCATTCTCTAACCTTTTGCAACAAACCTCTTGTGCTTCAAGGATTGCTTTGAGGTCCTTTAGGATAGAAGAATACCTTTAGCTCTTCTTCCTTCATGTCCTTCCTAGACTGAGCTATCAATAGATTTCCCTTCACCTTTGCAAACTCAAACAACAGTCAGTCTGCAACCAAGCATACAGTCAACCTCTGACTGTTTAAACACCTTTCAGACAAGCAATCTTTGCCCTGTCAATCAAGCATTCTGATGTAACTTTCTTTAAAGACGGGTTAATCAATCTCAGGATCTGATACCACCTGATCTGAAAATGGGGCGCTAAAGGCTTCTTGTGAACTTACAAGAACCCCTCTCCCACATCGAACGCTTAAATATTCACATGATACTATGATTAACCAATGCGGAATTGATAATGTGCTTGAAAATAAGGTGTATGCTGGTGTTTATTTTTGACTGTTTATGTGCTTTAAAATTATGTTGTTTATTGCGATATAACATGCATATAATATTAAAATAGTGCAGCAAATAACAAACACATAAGACAACAATTTAATTAGGAGTTCACCCAAAACACTTGGGTTACATCTCTGTGAGCTCTAGGAAACTCGACTATGCTCTCTAGGGTTATGGCAAGGTCCTTTTACAAGCTCCACACTCAACTCCACTGTATTACACAGAAACAATGGGCTTAGAACACCATCTCATCCCTCGCTTTGAAGCTCTCAAGCTTTCTCGCTCTGGCTCTCAGCTTTGGCTCTGGCTTTCAAGCTCTGGCTCTTGGCTTTAGCTTGTGGCTCTAGCTCTTAGCTCTCCCTCTGGCTCTCACTCTTCAGCTCTAGCTCTGGCTCTTGGCTCTGGCTCGTGGCTCATGGCTTTGGCTCTTGGCTTTGGCTCTCGCTCTCACTCTGTGTGCATCAATGGATCACCTGACCTCCAAGTGACTCCCTCAGCTACTCTGCACCTTAGCACTCATTAGCCTTGCTCTCCCCTCATCAATTGGCTCTCTGGCTCTCTTTGAGGCATTTTTTTTGCTGTCCGACTTCTCCAGCCATTTTCTCTGTGTATAGTCATCCTTTTGTGGCTTTGCACATTCTCTGCTCCTTGTCAGTTCGACTAGCCATCTCGGTCTATGGCTTTGTGGCTTCAAATGCATCATTGTTAGCTGAAAACGCCCACTTGCTGCATGGCATGATGAGTAGGAGCTGTTACAAAGGGATCGGGGCCTTTTTTTGGGAAAAAAGCCAAAAATGGAGAAAGATCCAATAGGCAGAGAGTTATTGGAAAATACACTATCGAGCATGAATTTCAGATGTGAAATTCCAACAAATTGTCCCTAAAAACCCTATCGGGTCCAACATTAGGCAGCATATCGCATTGCATAGGTGGATTGGGAAAAACCCTGAATACATGGGAAAACATTGAGAAACTCGTCAAAATGCTTCTTATCAAACTTCAAATATTATTGCATTTGCCCTATAATCATATTAGTTCTACCTTTGCTCGCTATCGCAAGCCCCACCATTAATCTGTGTGATCTCTGATCCAATGGTTGGTATTCATTTTTGGGTGGCTTGGGAGTATAGAGGTTACCTACTCGAATAGGTAGTTTCTCTCTCTCCTTCGCTAGCCACGCATCGGCCATTGTATGGGATCGGGTAGAGCTAGCCCAATACCACTTACCACCTAAGGCTCACCCGAAATCCCACTTATCGGAACTCAAATAATATAGGGCCACTTCTAAAGTTGCTTTCGGTTCCAGCTGGGGCATTTTCCTTTATATTTCAGCTTTTCTATCGAAATCCGCTAACACACAAAAAATTTGACAAGTACCCTTTTATCGGAACTCAGAATTTATCATCTCGGCTTATAAAATCTATCGGGTCCAGCGATCGCAAGTCATTGATCTAATCTCGACCGTTGATCTCATTCCCGATCGGATAGTCTAGATCACATCACATATCGCTATCACATTGGCCCTTTGTGTCAGGGATCATCGATCTCCCGACCGCCGATTTGATCTTGGTTGTCCATTCCTTTCCCAATCTAATGGTTCAGATTACACGTCACGATCGCAATTGCATATCACATCTGGAATGATCCGGGGGTTCTTCCCTTTGAATATGGACTGCGCCGACCCGCTCTTCCGATCTGATCATCGGTGATCGCATGTCACATAACCTAGGTCCCAATATCGCATGTGAGCCTGTCGCCGACCCTATACGTTGGAGATCGCCAATTAGGGGCCTCCCGCCTTTGGCATAAGTCCTTCATTTTTTCCTTTTTCTGATGTGATTTCCCGTATAAGGCCTTTTAGGCCATTTTTAGAAGATTTTGCCTTGTTTTCAAAGGACAAAGGGCAACTTCTTTTTGCATCTAACTTTTGCATCTGAAGTCCATTTTAACCCATTCAAATTTCAGTGGTTTCAGAATGAAAAGATCTACACAATTGGGATATTTCTAAGAGAATCCTTGGGTTTTCATTTTCCTCTGTGAGGAACACTTAAACTTAGAAGTCTAACCAAAATCCATTTTGGATCACCCATCGGTATATTTCCACATGTCAAAAGATGCACGAAAGAAGCTTGAGATGATAGCAGAGTTAGGGATACTTATCGGGTACACTAATACACTTCACAACTATCAAGTGTACTTGCCTACCAGTCGGAGGACAGTGGCTAACGGAGATCTCAATCTTGATGAGCAGAAGGCCATGCAAGTTTCTCTTAAGAGGGAACTCCAACTATAGGCTGTGGAGGAACTGTTGGTTCCTAAGGAGGAAGAGCCTCAGACTGATGTAGAGTAGTCGCGTGTAGAGGTTCCAAGAGTGGAGATATCCACTCAAGCAGAGTCTTCCAGATATGGACAAAAGTACACAAGAGAACCTAACAAATTGTTGGGCGATGCGAGAGAGAATGTGGGAGCACCATCTTCTCAGTGCAGATAAAGGAGGTCACTTGAGAAGTACACTAGATACATGGCCCTTTCTGGGGAATGTGTTAAGACCAAGCCATCTTCCTTTGAGGAAGTAGCGAAGCAGTTGATTTGGGTTGATTCTATGGTGGAGGAGTATGACTCCATAGTTTGTAACAATGTTTGGGACGTGCTTCCAATACTGAAGAACAAGTTAGTTGTGAGTTCCCGCTGGCTTTACAAGGTAAAGCAAGCCACTGATGGTAGTGTGGAGAATCATAAGGTAAGATTTATTTCCCGTGGCTTTTCACAGGTCAAGGGGATTGACTATGATGAGACTTTCGCACCTGTCACAAGGTACTCATTTATGAGATCTATGTTGGCACTATCAGCATAGATGGGTTGGAAGATCCATGAGATGGATGTGAAGGCTACATTCCTTAATGGTGAGATTGACTAAGAGGTGTACATAGAGTGGCCGAAAGGTTTTGAGACCTTTGATCGTGAGTCGCATGTGTACCAACTCAAGATAGCGTTGTACGGACTGAAGCAAGCACATTGTGCTTGGTACACCAGGATAAACAACTACTTCACCGGGTTGGGCTTCACAAAGAGTAAAGCAGATGCAGACCTGTACAACATTGTGGTGGAAGGTGAGTTGTTGTTCATCGTACTTTATGTTGATGATCTCATATTGACTGATCCAAGTTGAAATAGATGGGTCTCATGCATTACTTCCTTGGCATGGAAGTGTAGTAGAAGGATGGGGAGTTGTTTGTGTCTCAAGGCAAGTATGCCAATGAGATACTCAGGAGATTCCACATGGAGAAGTGTAAGCCCATGCAGACTCATCTAGCTCGTAACTTAATGAAGGAGGATGCTACTTCAGGAGAAGTAGTGGAGGTTATCGTGTACAAGGAGCTTGTGGGTTCACTGATGTACTTAGTGAACACATGACCAAATTTGTGCCATGCAGTGAACCAGCTGAGTCAAGTGATGGTTCAGCCTACCAAGATGTTTTGGAAGGAGGCAAAGCATGTATTAAGATACCTCAAAGGTACATCTCAGTATGGATTATGGTATAGACGAATAGAGGGAGTGAGGCTATTGGGCTTCACAGATGCAGATTGGGCAGGGAGTCCATCAGATCGAAAGAGCACATTCGGAGAGATTTTCAACCTTGGGTTAGAATTAGTTTCCTGGTACAGTAGGAAACAGAGGTTGGTAGCACTCAACTCGGCAGAGGATGAATACATGGCTACAAGTAAGGCAACATGCGAGGCCATCTAGATGTGGAAAATCCTAGTTGGTTTGTTTGATTAGAGGATGGATCCAACTGTGATTTATTGCGATAATCAGAGTTATATCAAACTCTCTGAGAATCTAGTATTTCATGATAGGTCCAAGCACATCGACATCCGATATCATCATCTCGGAGACTGTGTACTGAGGAGGATCATGTTTCTGCAGTATATTTCAACAAAGGAGCAAGATGCTAACATTTTGACAAAGGCATTGTCAAAGTGTAAATTCAAGTTCCATAGAGATAGGATCGGGGTGGCAGATAATCCCTTTCTTGTTGAGAGGGAGTGTTGAAATGTGGCAACAAGAATATTCCAATTTTAATTTGTCCTTCAATTAAAATTATGAATTAAAATTGAATTTAGTCTCACCAGCTACTTGGAAATAATTAATTAAGTTACTTTGACTTAATTAGTTGGAGAAATTCAAGTTAGAAGTCTTTCTGAAGTAATGTAAGAGTTATCCCTTAAATTAAGGAGATAAGTCTTAAATTAAGGACATAAGATTGAGTTATATTTGAGTTCTAATTAGTTAAATCAGTTTATTGAGTTAAGTTCAAGTAAATTAGTTCCAAACTGTTTGAGGAACTCGTAGAGAGTTAACAGTTAGTTGACCTATGCATGCACTCAACTACTGTACTCCAATTAACTGAAGATTCCATCATCAGTAACTCATGCATGTTTATTATGAGAAAGACCCAATTGAGTTAAATGTCAAGGACAATGTACTGTCAATTGCATGTGTTTTCCTATAAAGAAAACTCATGCATGTAGAAGGAAAATTCCTGGAGGATTGCATAGTTCTGACAATGTGTGTGATTAGGTGATCATCCACTTGGTGAGGTGAGAATCATCCACTAGGAATAGCACAAGGAAATAGGAGCTTGGAGGGTAGAGAGGAAGGCTTGTGAGAAGCCTGGATTGCCTATGAGCATCTGTGAGGATTGTACTTTGAGTTGGCTAGTTGTGAGAGCTAAAGCTTTGTATAATTCCTATGTATTTGCACCTTGTATGATAATACAGATAGTGGGGTTTTTAGCTGAGGCTTTCCCCAAAGTATTTTCATGTGTATTGTGCATTGATTCTTGTTCTTCTGGTTATATGTGTTCATCTCAATCTTGCTCAATCTTTAAGCTTCCATAAATTGATAGTAGAAGTAGGTTATAATATTTTTCTTTAGTTATATTGTATTATTGGGTTAGAGCAAGATTTGTAGAGAACTTGCAGCATACATACATAGATACATACATACATACATACATACATACATATATATATATAGATATATATTCTTTTTCAAAGGAAAATATCTTTTTAACCATTTATTTTCTTTTTATTTGAATTCGCGTTGCAATTTTGGCACTGCACAACGTAACACTTTCTTATGCTTCAAATAGTGGGGTATGAGAGAAAAAATATAATGAGCTTGATATTCAATCAATTAGTGATGTTCGTCCTAAAATATTCTCATGTAAGGGATGAGATATCTTTTAATAATAATTATGACACACTCATCTACCCATGTGAAGAATCCACTATTATTTACCCTCTCTTTTCGAGGGTGAATTCTCTATTGTGGGAATTCAAGTGAGTCATAGAATACTTTCATGCAAGCATGGAAAATTTTAGGGGTGAATGTTCGCCCTTTGGTGAAATTAAGAGGTTTTAAATTTTGAGTGGGCGAATATTTTGTATCATAGTACATTTTTTCAAATCACCTCAAATAGCCCACCTTATTTTAAGGGAGGGTAAAAAAGGTAAATGTAGTCCTTGAAATTAGGAGTTACAACCTTCCATTCACCCTAATTTTCAATAATAGATTTTATTTAAGTGAATCCTATGGGCCAAATACCATATTTATAAAAAAGGTATGGTAAATTAATAAAAATATAAATAAATGAGAGGTATGGTAAATAAATTAAACATTTTTTATATTTACTCCATAAGTCACCTTATGTACATGCAAGGGTGCAAACAAATAAAAATATAAATAAAGTCGAGGTATGGTAAATAAATAAACAAAAAACTATACTTACTCAAAAGGTATGGTAAATGAATAAAAATATAAATAAACTACACGTATGGTAAATTGATAAAACCGGCTCACAAAAGAGGTTTTATTTAAGTGAATCCTATGGGCCAAACAAGGTATGGTAAATTAATAAAAATATAAAAAAACGAGAGGTATGGTAAACAAATAAAACATTTTTTTATATTTACTCCATAAGTCACCTTATATTTATGAACACTCAAAAAAATGCGTTATATTTAGGTGAAACCTATGGGAAAAATACTATGGGCCAAATACCATGGGCTAGATTATTAGTAATACCATGCAAAAAAATGGCACATGGTATTGACCCATGGTATTCACGTGGAATGTAGCCTATTTAAATTGGGGAATTAAACTAGCATAGATCCATCTTTACTCTGGATCTATTAAGCCATGAGAGGGATCAAATATCGTGATATGCAAACAACATAGAGTGAAAAAATATTTGATCCATCTTGGGGCTTGGTGGATCAAGAGTAAAAATGGATGTTGTATTTTAATGTATGTTAAAAATTTTAACTTGGTTAAAATAAAAAATAAAATAAAAATCAATTATTAATTTTATTAATTTTTATAAATTACTAATAGTAATTTTAAAGCTACAGGTTTATGATAACTCATGGTATTGACCCATGGTAATACCATGGTATTCATGTGAGCATAGACTATTTAAAGGGGAAATTCTATCATCTTATATCCATCTTAATGCTAGAGATTTCATTCCCTAAGAGTGGTAGATGTGGAGTTGAGATGGTAGATGTGGAGTTGAGATGGATATAGGTTGGTTTTTATGATAATGAAGATATTAAATAGACTTAGGAAATTATATTCTAAAAACATCTTAAGGTGAATGGTTAAAGCTACATTTAGTCACTTCACAAAATTTAGTAAAAAATACCAATATCTCCATTAATATTGGTTTTTAACTTTTTTTATTTAACAAAAAAAATTCAAAACAATGAAACCTTATCACTCTTTCCACATCACCCTTGCAGAAAATTTCTCACCATTTTTCAAACATTCTCAATATGATATCTTCATCAAATCTCAATATGATATCTTCATGAACAAGTTTACGTGCTGATGTTGGATTAGTTGGTTGAAAAATAAGCTCGTTTGTACAACCTTTCATCTTTTGTGCTATTCTTAGTTCGTCCTAATGATTTATAGGGGTTGGAGCCACTGCACCATATTTTCCTAAAAGGTGGAGATTGTTCACCAAAAAGGAAATTAATCTACATGTTACAACATTGTTAAAAAATGTGAGACCTATAAGGGTAGTGAATTATGCTAATAAGCAATTTAGATTGGGAGAGACGTAATTAAATTTTATTATTTAACTGAAGATGTCCAATTAAAATAATAATAAATCTACATTTATATATTCATATATTGATTGGAAGGATTCTCACAATGGTCACTTCGTTCAATTAGATCCCCTTCAAGCCTTTGGGATACATAATACTTTCTTATATAATATAATTGGGGCTTGCTGCTTGTTGGCATGTTGGGGTAAACAAACTTGATGTTTTTTTTTTTATCTCGTAGTTGGAGTGTATGGAATAAAAAAGAAATTTCATAACTTGAAAAAGGTGGTAGCTTGACAAAAGTTGTAGAGAAAAGATTAATCTCTTCTACCTTGATAGAACTTGTTGTCAATATCAACATGTACAAGAACTTTGTTGTGGAATATTATCGAAACTAATATAAGGATATGAAAGAGTGTATTGTAAGAACCTTGACAAACACGGCCACTACAACTTGGAACATTGTTTGTAGGAAGAAAAAATTATGTTTCTTTTTTCCAAAAATGTATGTTAGTATATTACAGTTTAATGAATATGTTTTCTTATTATCATATATGGTTTCATACTTTAACAAAATGTTTGCCGAGACTTCATAATGTTTTATTATTCAGTAAAAGAATTTCCAACATCTTACAAGATTTTATAATTTAGTGAAAGATTCTCCATCAATGTACAAGATAATATAATCTGGTGAGAGATTCACCAAAAAAATTATATATACATATTATATTATTGACAAAATCGCCTCCCATTTTTCCTATATATCATGGGGATTAGTCCATTTATTATACATATAAATTTAGGTTGGTTCTTAGAATTTCCCTGCTTGCAAGGATTCCATTAAACATATTGATGCTCACAATGCAAAGGAGAAACTCGAGGATCAGAAATATATAGATGGAATACTTCATTGCTAGATTATGGGGTCCCTTTGGTGTCCACTAATCTGTCATGCTCATTTCTTGTTTTACTATTTTTCCCACTATTGTCAATGAAATTAGAGGTTTTCACATCCTTTAATTCTCTGCAAATAATATCTCCTCCTTTACCATCGTTTCTAATTTTCATAGTTAGCGAAACATTGGAAGTCACATTTAATTTTGGAATTCATATGAAGTAAATGTCTCCATAGATTTCGGTATGTTCCTTTGGAACAAGAAAATAATGTGGGGTTGATCTCATTGCAAGGGAAGCAAGGATTTAAGACTAGTAGAAACATTTGGGGCCAATAGTTATTAGATGATAAAACTAGATAACGCATGACTCTTTGTAAGGTATGATCCCCATCTTGACTTTGTTGCCTCCACTTGAAGCTTCCTAGTCAACAAAAACTAGCTTCTCTTCCTCATGAAAGAAAAGTTTTACCCATAAATGTGTCCTTGCACCAAAATTGTTCTTTTAAAATCTAGATACTTCTCCTTTAATATCCTCTATGATTTCGTTTCTCCTACAATTCGAAATATGAAATTGGAAAACCAAAATAGGTTTGTTTGGAGTTGATAATCTTGTGTAAGTTTTTATATCCCAAACAAGGACTAGATACTCTTGTTATCCTCTGTCTATGAAGCATACTAATGTATCGAGATCAGTTGGATAGACCAAACTCATAGGTTTACATTAAATGTTGTCATGAAATAGAAAAACAATGATTATGTCGAATTTGCAATCATATAAACCAAAATTTCCCCATATGTGAATCTCATTAAAATTGGAGAAAGTTATGTGTTGTAATCTTTGAAATTTCTTGAACAAATCTCTTCTCGCTATGTTCAATATATGAAATGAAAGCTGTTTAGGCCCAATTGACTCACAATATGATTTTTATACTATTTAGCCATCATAAAAAAACATATAAAATAATGTGATTGGGCAAATCATAAGTGCATATTATTTGCAAATGTTTATACAAGTTACATTGAATGTCTAGACAAACTTTAAATTAAGATATATTATATATTTATTAGCTAGGGATTTATATAAATACTAAAAGAAAAGGCTTAGACTGTCTAAATATTGGTTAAAACAATAATGTTTCTTTGAAGTTATCAATTGACTAGTGTAGTGGAAATGGAAAACACCAATAAAAAATTAATGTAATGGAAGTTATAAAGTCAAGGTGTCCAATCTAAGCATTTAAAAAGATATTTAAACAAAATGAGTGAAACTTAAAATAATGGATAATGACCTTGATTATTATTATTAAAATTAATTTGAAATTTTATTTTAACTTTCCATTAGTAATTTTCATGGTTTTGACATATGTATCATGATGATTAGAGGTGCTCATGGTCTAGAATTGTTTGTTGGAGTACACCAACAATGTAAAACTTTGTATTCAATCTTTATTTAGCCTATGAAATCTACAAATCTCCCTAGGGTGAGTAAGGTAATTCAAAGAATAAGAAGCTTTTAGTTCAACAGTTGTTTCCTTATCTGGAATATGTATATGATTATGAAAATAATTTTTTTTTAAGGTCGATGTAGAAAAAAGTGTGGATGAGACATAAATTAATTAATTTTTATCTACAACATTTCTATGGATAATATATGTAGTGTAACATAAGAATAATAAATAAAATTGGAAATCATAAAAATTAAAAGAAAAATATCAAATGCTTAAATAAAAAGAACATAACAGTACAATGAGTGAATATAAATCCATATTAACCCCAATCCATGAAGCCTTGATAAGGATGAGGATGGGTCTTTGCCTCTATTTTTCTCTCTATCGGGGCTTAGTAGATCCAACATTACATTTATCAAAACTTGTTTTTAAAATGTTGCTTTGGGTGATCTCCAGGTGCCTTATAACCTCAGTAGTGCAGGTGGGGATTTTTCATATTACAAAATTGTAATCTTTTTCTTTTGGTATTGATAATATTATGGTTCAAGTTTACATTTTTGTATTTTTTCATTTTTCATTCAAATACTCCTATTTTTATTCACTAAAAGATAACATGAAAATGTTTCCAAATTCATATTGACTAGATTTTCACAAAACTAAATCACATTAATTTTTGTTGCAATTGTTGGAGCCCTCTTCACTATAATGATAACATGTGTATTTGCCGGAAATAATATCATTTTTTCAAACATTTCTTTGGTAGATTTGACTATGAATTATTAAATTTTGAAGGTTGACCATCTTATAGTAAATGAATGTTGGATGGAAATTTTTTCGAACCAGTGAGGAGGACTCCACAAAATTGGATGATTTTGAATAAAATGTTGGGTGAATATTCAATTCCCAACCTTTAGGACCTTATCAAGAGTTTACCATTTCTATGGTCACCATACAAAGCCAGTCAAAGGAGGAAGGCACAACTTTATTAAAGTGAGTTTTTCGAATAGAGTTTGACCATCACAAATAAGAAAAGAAAAATATTGTTCAATTTAGAAAATTCATTTTATTAGCATATCAAAGCTTAGTGAAATATATGCAGAGAGAAATATAATAAAGGACCTAGATCTTAAACATTTATTACAAGGTCCTTTGACATCTCTAATATTTCCAAAATGTTGTACTATATAACAATTTTCATTTTTTAAAGAAGCGGGTCCTTGATAATCCTACGATAAAAAATGAGGGCACATTATGGATAATTGAGCTCATTCATTATTATCGATGAGAAAAGGTCATATGAATTTCTTGATACACAATGCTCCCAATCATCTCTAGTATCACTTATGTTATGGACTGTACATCATCTACATTCATCTTCACTATAATTATGAAAGCCATGTTCTAATGAGTTAATATTAGATTTTTCTCATTACAAATTGCAACTAAAATTTCACTAAGTGTTCATTCTTATAGTTACGAATGAGGAAAAGGACATACTTATAAATGATTTTTATTTGGGAGGAAAATATATTTTTAAACATTAATTTTCTATTTGATTTCATTTGACCTCATATGCAATCATGTTAGTGCACAACATAGCATCTGCTTATGCTTCAAATAGTAGGGTGTGAGAGAAAAATGATAATGAACTTGATAATCAATTATATGATGATGCTAAGCATAAAGTAGAAGGTTATGATGTGATAGGTGAGATATATTATAATATTAAGTATTCCACACTAGTGTACCAATGTGAAAAATCCATAAGTATGTGTCTTTTGTTTACCAAGGTGCATTCTCACTTGTGGGAATTCTAGTATACTCCCAAGACCCATGAGTTGTCGAATATTTTCTTGCAGTGTTCTTGTGAAATCTAGATACTTCTCTCTAAATATCTACTTTGATCTTATTTCCCCTATAGTTCAAAATATGAAATTGGAACACCAAAATCAATTTCTTTGGAGTTGATAGTCTTGTATCAGCGTTCACATCTCAAACGAGGACATTCACCTTCTTATTATCCTCCATGGATGAAGCATATTTAATATATTAAGGTCAATTGGATATAACCGAACTTATAGGTTTATATTAAATCTAGTTATTAAATAGAGAAACAAGGATCATTTGGAGTTTGCAATCATATTGTGGGCATTTGAAATGAAACTGCTTTCCATAATATGCAAATGCAATATTGTGAAACTTTTGGAATGTCACTGTTGTGAAAGCCCATGAATATGACAACATAACTACAAAACAAGAACGTGAAATCACCAAAGCTATTAGTAAAGTAATGCTTAGGAAGCCAATAAACAACTTGTGAGATGGGGTTCTTTTGTTTCATAAGCTATTTAAGTCCCTTGCAAACAAGAAAAGAATACACCTAAAGGTGATGATGTTTTAACCAAGGTTAGTTGTTAGAGTGGTTAATGGATTTATGGTAGATCATTAGATGCTTTGTCATACTCTTGAGAATCTAGATAAGAATAGACTTAAAAGAAGATGTTGCCTTAATCATGTTTTATTGTTACAGTTGTGAGTGGTTAATAGATTGGAGGTTAAGATAGATTTATGGTAGATCACTAGATATATGTTCTTACTCTTAATAACCAAAATAGAACCAAAATAGTGGTGTAGCTGCATTTTGTTTTTATTAAAAAAAAAAACTATAATAACGACCAGGGTAGGAATTTGGATTTCTCTTTACCCGTCATACAATTTCTTTTTGACGTTTTGGGTCTTTATGCTTCCCGTCAAGAAACGTTATATTAAAAATTTTGCCCTTCAAGAGTGATGTTCTCATAATAAATTAACCCTTCACTAATAAAGTTTTGATTAAAAAATTACCATTCAATAAATAATTATGTTGAAAATTTTCATATATTATCGTAAGGAAAAAACCGAAATTTGAAAAAACTCAATTGTGGAGGTTTCAATAAAAAGTGCTGAACATTTGAAATTTTCTCATTTAAAGTATATAATCAGTCCAAGGTAAAACCAAAATTTAAAAAAACTCAATTGTGGAGTTTTTAATAAAAAGTGTTGAACATTTGAAATTTGCTCATTTAAAGTATATAATCAGTCCAAGGTAAAACGCTTGATGGTTTTCCATTTCATATATTTAAATTAGCATTTAAAGCCAACAATTTACATTATGCCACATGAATATTTAAATGCCTAATAAGATTAAGTTCCATGCAAATTCAGAGATAATTTATGACATTATCTAATATAATGTTTGATACAAATATAAATATATGACACCTTAAAAAGGCATAAGAATGTACCACCAACTTCCAACCATCCAATAAGAGAAATACATTTGGAAACAAATTATTAATTCATACATATACATAAATAATGGTTTACTCAAAAATCCAATTACACCAAACTAATGTCACAACTTACAAGTTTCTAAATTCCATTGCTCCAATGACAATGAAAGCAATGAAATGCTTCATGTTGCACGAAAGTTATGCATTAAAGCCAAATAAAGAAGGGAATCACATATATGTGTAAAAAAATATCCTTGTATTTAAATGCATCTTGAGGAGAATAAAGTGAGAAAAGATATGCCATAGTACCAAAATGATAAAATCCAAAGGCATCACATCTTTTACCACATTTTCTAAAAGATTGGTAAGATGTGGTATTTTTTCAACCTTGATGGCATTTTTCATGTGCCATCAACCTATAATAACAACACATGAAAAAATTTTCAAACGATATCTTCAATTTCTTTTTACATCATTGATCATCAATGTAACTATTCATGCTTGTATTCCACTGCCACATTCCATCAATAAACAAAGAACGTTAAAATTTCATATAAAAAATATAAATATAGTAGAGGACAACTATATATATAAACTTTGTGCAAAGTAAAAAAACATGTAACGTAATAATTCACACCTGTCAAAGAGTCTTCTTTCCTTTGCACTTTGCCAAATCTCATAAACTCGTTCCCATTCCACATCTGTGGTGTTAGGACCTATTAATGATATACGCATCAATGCATCAAGTGTGTTAATTGATAGTCTTGTTCTCCTTATATCTTTGATCATATTTTTCTTAGAGAACCCTCATTCACATGCGACAGTTCTCGCTGGTAGGACAAGCATTGCTTGCCATAATTTTAGCATATTTGGATACCTAGAGTGCCAATCTTTTGTTTGGGAAAACCCTTTCCATGCATCTTTCATTGGGAATCTTTCTCCATTCAAATAAACCACATCAATAAATTGGTATAGTTCTCTTTCACACGCTGTAGCATCAAATGTTGGTACATTTTCACCTTCATTACATGTTTTAGGCCGCAAATGTGAAAAAAGTATTTCAAGCCAATGCTTTGCATTATTTTCTCTGACATAAAGATCTGATGGATAATGACAAGGACTAAATAACCTTGCTGCATTAAAAAGATGAAGATATGGAAATCTTGAATTGAAACTCTCAATCAATGCTTGGACATAATTTCTTGTAAGTTGTATGCAGCTCTGAAGGGAGCCATTAATGCAAGTTGCCATTAGTTGTGGCAATTGTTCATCATGGATTGGAATATACAACAAATCATGTCTATGGGTATTTCCCTCTTTGTCAACATTCTCAAGGAACCCATCTTTAGAGTCTTTTAAAAATTTAGTAAGATGTATAGCACCTTCAGCAAAAGAATCTGATTTGCAGAAATATCTTCGAAGAGAATTTAATGTATGGTTAATAGCTATTCCAAGCGATGTGACATCCACATTATCGTCTTGAAATTTTTTGTTTAGATTATTCAGCTCATTCAAAACATCAGCAAGCATATTCAAACAAAATTGAACTGAAAAAATTCTTGCCTTATCATACCATGAATTCTTTCTTTCTCTCTTCCACAAACTCAAAATAGCAGGCATTAATCTAACCAGTCTTTCAACCACTTGACCCCTAGGGAGCCATTGAATCCCATGGATTTGAAGAACCTGCAAGGATTCTATTTCCATTATCTCCAATAAAGAAATGAGTTCATTATTTCTCTTGGCTGAATTTCCAACCCATGAGTATACCTTGTTTGCTATTTTCTCAACAAACAAAAACTCTGGTATATTTTTTGAAGCATCTAATGCTGCAAGTGCTTCACGATGTGCAATGCAATGAGTACTAATAAGATTTGGTAAATCATTCTTTAGCAATGTGACAAATCCATTTTCACATCCAACCATAGATGAAGCACCATCAGTTGAAACTGTTATTAGTTTCTAATTTTTCAACTGCCTTGTTTCCCTTAAATTAATGATGGTATCATATATCGTATTTCCTTTCCCATCAGGAACAGTAATAATTTTCATAAATTGTGACACTAGAGGGCCCAATCCTTTCAAGTCTAGATATGTAGAATACACAACAAGGTGTTGTTCCAAACCATTGTCTATACTTTCATCTAACATTATAGAGAAAAATGGGCTTTCTAACATTTTTCTAGTTTGAACCTCTTCAAGGTAATCTGATATAGAGTGAATAAATTCAGTAGTTGCTTTTCTATTTATGTAAGAAGAATACTCCACTCGAGAAGGCATATTAGGTGTTTGAAGATGCATTTGAAGATGACAAAGATCTTCATAAGTAGTAATTGAAATATCCTTTTGCGCAATAAAATATGCTAACTTCATAGTGGTTATGACCCTTTCCTTATTAGCCTCATTTATTGTCACTATGTGTTCTGTAATGGGCTTTGCCAACCTTTCAGTTTCATACAAATTTTTCTGAGTTGATGTTTAATGAATAATAGATTTTGCATGAGTTGTTACAGCATCATATTGAATGGTATTACATCTATCTCCAATACCCCATGGACCTTGAGCTTTGTATTTCTCACAAATTTTGCACTTCATACGAATCTTTCCATCAACGTTGATACTATAAACCCAAGGATGTTTTATCGTCCACTCTTCTCGAAATTCACGTTTTGAGAAAGCCTTCCTCCTCGAACTACTAGATCCACCATCTTGTCCTTCCTTTTCATGGCTAGGATTTTCATGATCAACAACAAACTCTTCGTTGACATCTTCATTAGCATCATCATTCAAATCGGGTATAGATGGAATATCTTTAACATTAGAAGTCTTTGATCTCTTAGAATGTCCATAAAAATTGTTAATAGTTGATTGACCCTTTCTTTTTGGAGGCATTTCTATTTAAATAAGGTACCTACATGCAAAACAATAACAATAAATTAATAATTTAAAAAAATTACATGATCTTAGAAACTTAAAATCCTACCACAAAAAAATGCCTGAACTCTAAAGCTTCGATTTATGTTCGCTAATTTAGGCTTCGATTTCAAACGAACTCTAATTATGGTAAAGTTTCAATTTATGTTCGCTTTTAGTATCGCCAAGTGTGTCGGTTATCCCACTGTGCCTGAGAAGGCATTGTTTTTAACAGTCAAAATGGAGTACTATTTTGGTTAGTTATTTTAAATCTAGTGTTGCATTGTTTTTAACAGTCAAAATAGAGTACTATTTTGGTTAGTTATTTTAAATCTAGTGTTCTCCCTAAAAGTTTATAAGTTAAAACTTAGGAATTTTAAATGTAGTCATTAAAATTAAAATTTTGTTTTTTTCACCGTCAGTTAAAATTTTAACAGATTTATCGTTGTAAATAAGTTTAAAAACGAAGAATCTTTTTAAAAACAAAAAATATTTTTTTTGTTTTTATCACTGTGGGTTGAAGTTTTAACAGATTGATTCGCTGTAAAATAAGTTTAAAAACCCAAAAGCTTTTTGAAAACAAAAAGAAACTTTCAGTGGAATGTCAATTTCTAGGCCAAGAAACCATATTCGGCATAATGATAAACCCTTGTTTTAAAGCGCTGTGAGCAGTTACACATACAAATCTAATCGGAAAAATTGGAAAATAAAAGAAACAAAAATGGAAAGAAAAGGGGCTAAAGCCAAGGTACATGTAAATACATGTCACGTATATGGTTCGCATAACATAAAATGACATGTTACAAACCAAACAAAAAAAACAAATGCTACATTAATGACATGCAATGATTATAGCTCACAGCTACAACTCACTCTTTATCGAAGGTAGCCTTTAATTTTCCTCTCACCGTTAGATTCTTAATGGGTTTCGTTGGAGCATTTGATCTCTATGTGACTGAGTCATAAGATGGGTTCGTTTCTTATGTCTGAGAATCATAGCACACACTATTGCTCCATCCGTATTTTGCTTCCCTTGAACAAATCTGTTCCTTTCCTATGTCTAGGGTTGACTTGCAAAGTTCTCCACTTATATTTACAAAATACATAGCTAAAATTTTGGTTTGACTCCCGTACAAATTTATGGAAGAGATTCATCAGAATTTATAAGACAGAGATTTACATGAGGGTTTTCTCCTTTCTGTATAGTGCAAAAGCTCAGCTTTTCGGAAAAGGTAGCTGGAAAATATATTAAATAACTAGAACGACAGATTGCAGTGACTCTTACTTGTAAGAACCCGAAAAATATCTCGCAGAATTGTTGTTCATACATAAAAAATACCAGGCAAAGAGAACAAAATCAGAAACAAATGAATATTAATGGGTATGACATCAATACAGCTCACTACGATTACAGCTCGGTACGACATGACTATGGTCCACAACTAGGGTTATCGCTGGTACGACATTACTACGCCTCACAACTAAACACCTGGCCACTCCATATTGTTTTCTAATCTGGAAAGAGAGAAAACATGGCAGAATGTATCGGTACCTGTATGTTGGCGAAAATGAAGGCTGTGCCAAAACGAGCCCCGAAAAACCCGCCAATTCCGCATCCAAGATAGATCAAAAATGTAAATATTCTTCACTCATTTTGTCTTCCGAGACGGTGCTTCTTGGAAGGCAGTTAAATAAGATTTCATTTCAAACTTCAAATAAAAATATTGTTAACCAGCCAAAACCTAGATAAGCAAGTAACCTATCAAATAAATTGAGAATGAGCTTTACCTGGAATTACTCTCTCATATTGAAATCCCAATGACCTCTGTTTGAATGCTAAAACCCTGCAATAGAAATGAAAGATAAAAATTCAAAAAAAAATCATCCAACAATCCTTCAAATTACATGCGTAGCCATCTAAAGTTTTAAACCATTATCTACCAGAGAATCCCCAATTCTGTAACAGAGGGTATCCTACTATGCACATATTTATTGATAAAACATATATATAAATATATCATATCGGCTCAAATTAAGCAAAATAAACATACCTGCTCCAGTAATTATCCTTCGTAGAAATCCAAAAATCATGCGTGATATCTCTTCTATGAGTGAAGGAAGAGCTCTTCAAGCGAAAGTCGATGAGTGAAATGAGCTCTTCCTTCACTCATATATATACGTTTCCTTCCTCATGTTAAGGGGGTTGCTTATTCATGGCCGACCTCCCTTCCCCACATAATTCATGTCGGCTTTAGAATTTAGTATTTAGCATATTTTCAATTGAAAAAATTTTCCCAAAAAATACCCTGCTGTATGAAAAATAAAGGGGCGTAAAAACGTTTTGGAAAAAGTTCCAAACGTGAAAAATCCGTCTTTAACTCTTCCAGGCACGTCACTCAAAATGGGGAATGACAAATTCCAGCCATCAAATACGTGCAAAAAGCCTTATGACGGGAAAAATGCCCGTCAAAAGCCTTATTAATGACCATTCACAGTTTATTCAACCTCTCCATAACATATCTGATACTTTTAAATATATTTTTAAATCAATATTATACATATATATATATATATATATATATATATATATATATATATATTAAAAGAAATGTACTATTTAAAATTATAACAAATGCTCTTAAAAAACGAATATCATTAGCTCCGATTAATTCTAACTTACATAATATTAAATAAACGGAAAAAAATATACTCAAAGAAATGGGTATCATCCACTCTCTTAACTCTAACTTACATAACAATAATAAATAAACGGGAAAAAATTTAAAGTGTTGGAATTTTGAGGGTGATTTCAAACACAAAAGATCAGAGAACAACGCTTTGTTTGACACAGCGAAAACAGGAAAAAAAATCACTCTACTGAAACAGGTCGCTTTGTTGAAACAGGTGTTTCAGCAACATATTGCTTTGCTGAAACTGGTGTTTCAGCAACGTAATTCTGGTGTTGCAGCTACAGGAAATTTCTGATATTTCAAAATAAAAACTGAAAAATAGAGTAATGCTTGGAAACACAAAAACTGGAGAAATTGCAACTGAAACTTAACTTATATTCAGTAAAACAGTTGACAAACAACTGATACAATAAAACAACTTCCTTTATCTCAGAAAATTGGAGATCTTTAAGCACTGCTATGCTGTTACAAAACACTCTGTTTTTGTTCAAAACACTGCTGCAAACACTCTGTTTCTTCCTTCAGACATTTTAGACTCATGTCTGTAAATTTCCTTCATATATTCACGCTGCTGTGTACATAAAAAAAACTTCTGCACTGCTGTGCATTACAGAGAGAACACTATCTCTGTTAAAAAAAACTTACACACACTGCTGTGTTTTTACATTACAAAGTCAACTCACAAAAAAAACAGAAAAACAGAACTTACATATTTTATGTGCCGTAAGAGAAAAACTGCATACGTGAATTGAAAACAATAAAATTAAAATCCTACCTACACAGCAATTAATTACCATCATCTTGTGGGAGTCCGCCATGCTGTAATAAATTGTTGTGTAATCGCTGATTTAGAAAAGGACTGGAGCTGCGGTTGTTTACTGGCAAAAACTTCAATGCACAGGTATGGCAATTGATTCAACTGGAGATGCAGCTATTTGCTGGCAAAATCATCAATGTAGAGGTATGGCAGTTGATTCAAGAGTACAGGGGTATGGCAAAGGACAACCCCTGCAGTTGAAAATAATATTTCAACACTCCCCTTTAGTTTCAACTGCTAGGTTATCAGTCATACCCAGACATTTCCTCAAAAACTCAAAACTTTTCTGTCCCAAAGGCTTGGTTAGAATGTCTACAACCTGCTCCTGAGTTTTGCAATGTACTAAGACAATTTCTCCATTATTTACCAACTCTCTGATATAATGAAACCTTGTGTCAATGTGTTTCGTTCTCTTATGAAACACATAATTTTTGGATAATGCAATAGCAGAACTGTTGTCACAATAAATCACAGTTCCTTTTGCTTGCTCTTGGCCTAATCTCCCTAACATTCTTCTCATCCAAACTGCCTGACATGCTGTTGCTGTAGCTGCCACGTACTCTGCTTCTGCTGTGGACAATGCCACAATTAGCTGTTTCTTGGAAGTCCATGAAATGTCTCCTGAACTCATATGAAAAACATAACCGGATGTGCTTTTCTGGTCATCTACACTTCCAGCCCAATCACTGTCAGTGTATCCAACTAAATCTGAACATTCTGAGACAGTATATAAAATCCCAAACCTTTTAGTACCTTTAACATACCTCAGAATCCTTTTTGCTGCCTACCAATGTGCTTCTTTTAGCCTCTCCATGAATCTGGAAATTAGACTAACAGCATACATTATATCTGGCCTAGTTGCTGTCAAATACATGAGGCTGCCAACTATGCTCTTGTACAGACTAGGATCAAAATCCTTGCTGCTGTCATCTTTGCTGAGTTTTAATCCCATTACTGTGGGAGTGATTGCTGCCTTGCAATCTTGCATGTGGAATCTTTCCAACACTTCATTTACATATCTTGCTTGAGAAATAAAAATTCCATTTTCATTTTGATCTACTTCTATTCCTAAGAAGTATCTCAAGAAACCCATGTCAGTCATCTCAAATTCTTTTTTCATGACTGATTTAAAATTTTCGATGAGGTAGTCATCATTACCTGTAAAAATCACATCATCAACATATAACACTACAATTAAAATCTTACCATCTTTTCTTTTGATGTAGACGGTGGGTTCTCCTTCACATTTGTCAAATTCATTTTCCAGTAGATAGGAATCTATCCTACTATACCATGCTCTTGGCACTTGCTTCAGCCCATAAAGAGCTTTCTTCAATCTGCACACTTTGTGCTTTTCACCTTTCTTCTCATAGCCTAGAGGTTGTTCAATGTAAACCTCTTCCATTAACACTCCATTTAGAAATGCCGACTTCACGTCCATTTGGTAAACTTTCCATTTGTTTTGAGCTGCTATGGACAGCACTGCTCTCACGGTTTCCATTCTTGCAACAGGTGCGAAAGTCTCTTCATAATCTCTCCCATACTGCTGCTTGTACCCTTTGACAACCAGCCTTGCCTTGTGTCTTTCAATTTTGCCTTCAGCATTGCTCTTGGTCTTGTAGATCCATTTAACTCCAATGACTTTTTTACCTTTTGGTAGCTCAACCAAATCCCATGTGTTGTTTCTCTCTATGGAATTGATCTCCTCATCCATAGCTTCTATCCATTTCTTATCCTTAGTTGCATCTTCGAAATGAATAGGATCTTCAACATGACAATATAAAGCAAATAAAGAATTCATACCTTCATTTGCTGCTTCTTGCTCATAAATGTCATTTAAATTTCTAAACTTCTTACCTCTTTCATTTGGTGTATAAGTGTTTGAAGAAGCACTTGAATTTCTTCCTTGTGGTGTGTTTGGAGAAGCACTCTCATTTATCCTCAAAGGTGTTCCTTCCTGTCCATGTGTTGGCGCTGCTGTTTGGGGATGTATTTCAGCCATCTCCTCATCATCTTCATCATGAGACAAACAGTTTTTAACATTCACTGTTTTCTCTATGCTTCCATCCCAAGCTTCCTCCTCAATAAATTGAACATCTCTGCTCACAAAAAATTTCTTGGTGGATGGGATATACAACTTGTAAGCTTTTGATTCCTCACTGTATCCAATGAAAATGCATTTCTCCCCTTTGCTATCCAACTTCCTCCTTAGCTGATCTGGAATGTGTGCATAAGCCACACATCCAAAAACTCTCATGTGGGTGACTCCTTGCTTTCTTCCACTCCACGCTTCTTCCGACACCTTGTTCATCACTGCTTTTGTAGCACACCTGTTCAAAATATACGCTGCACAATTTACAGCTTCAGCCTAATAGTAAATTGGCAAATTCTTTGCCTTCAACATACTCCTCGCCATATCCATGATGGTCCTGTTCTTCCTTTCAGCAACTCCATTTTGCTGTGGGGTGTACCTTG
>APFE031636975.1:151466-162966 GCA_000404065.3 Pinus taeda
TGGAGATACTTGTGAGAAGTATTATGCTGTGTAATGTTACATGAATCAATCATTAATATACAGATAGTTTGGGTTTTAGCGAGATGCTTTCCCCGGGATACATACTGTGTTAATGTGTGAATGCTCTTGATGTTTTATTGTTATTGATGCTGCTATATTGATGATCAACGTAGAGGAGCTTATCTATTGTGTATGTTTTCCGCAATAGTACATGATCAGGATAATCTCTGTTGAATATGTGTTAAATTATTCAAAATTTCTACATGTACAAGGGTCCTGCATGTTGCATACATTGAGCTCTGGGAGCTCTGAGGGCTTGCGGTCATTACTGGAGCAACATTCGACCACAGGGTGACTCACCCTCCCCTGGTGGTGCACACTGGAACAAGATGATTCTCTCTCTTGTGGAACAAAATGATTCGCTCTCCTGTGTAGCAAGATGATTAGTCCTCCTATGAGGCCTGGATTAATGTGTTCTCCATGGCGACTGTAGTAGGATTGATGTGTTCTCTTGTAAGGCCTAGATTGATGTGTTCTCCATGGCGACTGTAGCAGGATTGATGTGTTCTCCTGTGAGTCCTGGATTGATGTGTTCTCCATGGTGATTGTAGCAGGATTGATGTATTCTCCTATGAGGACAGGATTGATTAGTTCTCCTATCGAGGCATCCTACCCA
Source organism: Pinus taeda (assembly GCA_000404065.3). Classification (NCBI taxonomy): domain Eukaryota; kingdom Viridiplantae; phylum Streptophyta; class Pinopsida; order Pinales; family Pinaceae; genus Pinus; species Pinus taeda. The sequence goes on from APFE031636975.1 coordinate 152,143, forward strand.
TGCAGTTTGGGACTCATGGGAAGTACCTCTCATCTGATCAATGAGCAGGGAAATGAAGTTAGGGACCATAGTAGTCCCGATGGACACATCGTTGTATCTATCGTACTTCCTACGCTAGGATGACCTCCATTGATTTTGGATCAATGATACTGGTCTGGCACCAGTGGTAGGAGTTGTACCATACTATGACGCTGACTTCGGGTCGGTTGAGACTGGTCTGGGACCAGTGGTACATACTCCAAGATTGACTTCGTGTCAGTGCAGTACTGGTCTAAGACCAGCGAGAGTGGTACATACAATGACACTGACTTCGAGTCAGTTGAGACTGTTTTGGGACTAGTGGTACACTCTCTGAGACTTCGATACTGGTCTCAGACCAGTGGTAGGAGTTGTACCATACTATGACGCTGACTTCGGGTCAGTTGAGACTGGTCTGGGACCAGTGGTACATACTCCTAGACTGACTTCGTGTAAGTGCAATACTGGTCTGGGACCAGTGAGAGTGGTACATACTATGACGCTGACTTCGGGTCAGTTGAGACTGGTCTTGGACTAGTGGTACACTCTCTGAGACTGCTATATTGGTCTGGGACTAGTGGTAGGAGTTGTACCATACTATGATGTTGACTTCGGGTCAGTTGAGATTGGTCTGGAACCAATGGTACATACTCCGAGACTGACTTCGTGTCAGTGCAGTACTGGTCTGGGACCAGTGAAAGTGGTACATACTATGATGCTGACTTCAGGTCGGTTGAGACTAGTCTGGGACCAGTGGTACACTCTCTGAGACTACGCTGGTCTGGGACCAATGGTAGGAGTGGTACTTACTATGAAGTTGACTTCGGGTCGGCTCAGACTAGTCTGGGACTAGTGGTATGCACTCTGAGACTGACTTTGAGTCAGTGCAGGATGATACTGGTCTAGGACCAGTAGAGTTGTACTCACTATGACGCTGACTTTGGGTTGGTTGAGACTGGTCTGGGACCAGTGGTACATACTCTGAGACTGACTTTGAGTCAGTATGATACATCCTCGATCATTTCTTCTTCTTCATAATTCAGACAAAAGCAGAGCAAAACAAAACAATGCAAGAGTAGAGCAGAACAGAGCAAAACAGTACCGATTAGTACAGGGCAGAACAAGACAAAGCAGAACAGGAAGAATAGAGTAGATCAGAACAGAGCAAAATAGTATTAATTAGTACAGGGTAGAACAATACAAAGCAAAATAGGCAAAATAGATTAGAGAAGGGCAAGGGTTAGGCTGTACAGGGCAGTGCATTTGATGGATGAATAGTAATGACCGATAGATAGATTGCGAATGAAGCTCTCCCTGGTTGAGAGGGAGTGTTAAAATTGGAAACCAGGGAAAAAATTCATGTGGGTCATCTTATTCATGTTTGGTAATATTTTTATTAGATTCCTCTCATCGAGAGGTGTAGGATTGATATAAATATCATCTGATTCCGATAAGTGTTCATGGAGATATGAATTTATTTTGATTATGGAATTATTATCAAGCCGACCACAACTCATGTAGGCTCAGAAGCCCAACATCGCATCTATTCAAACACCAACGTTGTGTATAAATATAAGAGGACTTTTCCTCATTTTCACTCACTCTTCTCATCACATCTCTCTCTCTCTACTGCACATAAATGAGTCTCTTCTCTACTGCGCAAAAATGGGCCTCTCTCTCTCACATGTGAAGCTGGAAGCTGTTGAACCTGAAGCTGCAACTACAGATCCAAAGATTTACCTATGTGGCCTAGAAGATATCCTCTTTAGAACTGCATTGTAGGTTCATTTGAACCTCCTCAGAAAGCTGCAACTTTTGGTGGTGGAATGAAGTCAATTCAATGAACAATTTGCAAGACATCGACTACCCTAGTTTGAACCCAGAAACTGTTCAAACTGAAGCTGCAACTGTAGAAGTAAATATTGACCTGTGTGGCCTAGAATATCTCCTCATACGAACTGCGCTATAGGTTCATCTGAATCTCCTCTAGAAGCCGCACTTTTGGTGGTGGAATGATGCCAATCCAAAGGTCGGTTTGTGAGATATCGTATGCCCTAGTTTGATAATGAAGCCGCTAATGCTGATGTTGCTGATCTAGGGTTTGCTACTGCTGATATGAATCAGATTTTATTGTACTATTTATCTCTGCTGAATTATTGAAGATAAAAGAAGATTTGATCAAAGGGTTCCCCACACATTGTGGGGTTTGTCCCTGGCTAGCCGCCACATCTTGTGTCTCTTGTCTTGGCTTGTTTTCTGTCGATCATTTAATGTTCTATCTGCACTTTCCTTTATGTGCATGTGATTGCTAATCTGTGGAATATAATAAGAAAAATAATTAAATTGTTATAAGCATAGAACATACCATAATTTAACATGGAATCAGAGCTGAGGTGAAGACAAAGCCCGAGCAAGAGCAAGAGCAATCACCGAAGAGAAGATTGGCAAGGCTATCCTAAAAGAACGATGGGGTCCTCAACACTCTTTCCTGCCGAAGAGAAGCTCCGTGAGAAAGTTGACTATCATGGATGGAAGATGTCTATCGATCTAACCCTAGAAGATCAAGGAGTGCTAGACCATGTAAGAGGAAATATTGTTGAGCCTCCATCAAATGCATCCACTATTGTCTGGAACAAATGGAAAAATGGAGAAATAAAAACAAGAAGATCATCCAAGACTCTATCGACAAGCACTTGGTGGCCTACATCTCTGAACTGGACACCTCCAAGGAAGTCTATGATAGACTGGTGAGTTTATTTAAGGTAAATGATGAAAATCAAGTTTTGCTTCTTAGAAATAACCTAAAGGAAATTAAGGAGGGTAAAGATGAGAGTATGCAAGCATACTTCTTAAGGAGCACCAAAATCAGGAACGATCTCCTATCTATTGGGGAGGATATCACTGACAAGGGAATGGAACTCATGACTTTTGGAGGATTACCATCCGAATGGTATGTGTTAAGGACTATTCTTCTGAACAATAACGTAATTCTCGGTTTCAAGGAATTAATGGCTAGATGCATTCAAGAAGAAACAAGGGTAGAAGAGCAAGAGATGCCCATGCCTAAATGTCCTCATGCTACTTTTTCTTCTCATGCTAAGAGAATAAATAATTCTGGGTCTAAATCAAAAGGAAAGGCTGGACCTAAGGGTGGAAGAAAAAGATGATGTTTCATTTGCAATAAAGCAGGTCAATATGCAAGGGAATGCCCTGATAGAAAGGACTCTCACCGTGATGATGATCAAAATCCCTCTCATGGTAATCATAGGGATGGAAAATTCAATAGCAAAGGTAAGAGGAGAGTTGGGAATCGAGGAAGAGGACAACCATTCAAGAAGGCTAGAAATTCCAGGATGTATTAAATGCACCTGACCTCAAAAAGAACCTAGTGTCCATCTCAACAATGGAAGACAAAGGCTACAAGGTAACCTTCAGCAATGGCAAGGTACGTATATGGAAAAATAATGTTAAAGATGCCTTTACTTTTGAGTCATTATATCATGTCAATGGAAGTCCGCTAGGTGTCATGTCTTATGACACATCTCCTTAGTCTGAACGTTGGCATCGAAGGTTTGCCCCCCTTCATTATAAAGCTATACTCGGTGTAGAAAAAATGGTGACAGGGATGCCCGAATTCCAAGTAGAGAAAGAAGGTGTATGTCCGAGATGTGCCGAAGGAAATCTCAAAAGGGGGCCATTCCCCTCAAGCCAAAGCAAGACCTCTACTATATTACAATTGGTTCACTCAAGCATATCTGTGGCTGGCATTAAGAGGGAGACTACTAAACTACATACTTCTAAGCAGAATGGTGTGGCGGGAAGGAAGAACCGTATGATTGTGGAAGTTGTTCGGGCCATGCTACATGATCAAAGACTTCCGAAGTTTCTATGGGCTGAAATTACAAACACCGCCATATATGCCCTCATCAAGCATTGAGTTCCAAGACTCCTGAAGAAAAGTTCACTGGCAAGAAATCTGATGTTTATCATTTTTAGAATTTTTGGAAGCCCTATATATTTTCATGTACCAAAAGAGAAAAGAAATAAATTGCGTGCATCTGGAAAGAAGGGAATTTTCGTGGGCTATGGTGAAAATACTAAAGGCTATAGAATTTATGTGGCCAATCAAAGGGAAGTCGTAATTAGTCATGATGTCACCTTTGACAAAGATATGGCTCTCAGCAAGGTGAACAATCTTCTAACTTTGAGGAGCTCTCAAGAAGCTGACACCAGGGAATCGAAAGAAAAGGATGATGAATTAATGCCTGATGTAGAAGAACCCATGGATCAAATTGATCCTCCTCCACATGAACCTTCCTCTTCTAGGAAGAGGCATTCATGGCTTAGGGGGCTACTTGATGATGCTGAAGAACATGCTACACCCCGAGGAACCTTTCGTGAAAGTAAGAAACCTAATAGGTATCAGGGATACCTGACCATCATGAGCACGATCATACAAAATAAGCCTTCATCATTCTTAGACACCGTCAAGAATCAAATATGGAAGGATGCTATGACCAAAGAATATGAGTCTATCATGAAGAATGATGCCTCGGAAGTAGTTCCCAGACCCCAGGACAAGACAGTTGTTACTTCCAAATGGCTTTACAAGATAAAGCATGCAGCGGATGGAAGTACGGAAAAGTATAAGGATCGTTTTTTTGCTCGTGGTTTCTCCCAGAAGGAAGGTATAGACTATGATGTGATATTTGCACCTGTTTCTAGATATACGACTAGCTGCTCGATCATAGCCCTTACCGCTTCACAAGGATGGAACCTACATCAGATGGATGTCAAGACCGCGTTCTTACATGACTCAATCAAAGAAGAGGTCTACGTGGATCAACCCGAAGGATTTGATTGTAGGCTGAAGAAGGCTCTCTATGGGCTGAAGCAAGCACCCCAAACATGGTATGAGAGGATCAATAGCTACTTGATGAAGCTGGGATTCACTAGGAGTGAAGCCGATCCTAACCTTTACTTTAAGGTTGAATATGAAAAGCCTCTCATACTGGTGTTGTATGTGGATGACCTCTTTCTAACACGTGCAAACCCTCTCATTCACAAATGTAAGATGGAGTTGCCTTTTGAATTTGAAATGAAGCACCAAGGACTTGAGTATGGCAGAAGCCAAGGGAAATTTTCCTATCTCAAGGAAAATATGTGGTAAAGATATTGGAAAGATTTAGAATGATGGACTGCAACCCTGTGACTACCTCGAGGATCTTAACTTTTAGAAGTTATATGGTAGTGATGTCGAACCAGATTTGGGAAACGCCTCTGAGTTTCATCAACTTGTTCGCATTGATATTCCTGGTGAACCTCCATCCAAACATATGTTTTGCAATTAGCATTGTGAGCTCATATTTGGTTGAGCCTCACTGGATTGATGCCAAGAATCTTCTGAGATATCTTCGTGGCACAATGGGTTAAGATACACTGCCGAAGATGTGAGACTACTTGGATATACTGATGTTGATTGAGGAGGCAGTGTGGTGGACCGTAAGAGCACTTTCGGGTGTTGTTTCACCTTGGGATCTGCTTTGATATCTTGGATGAGAAGAAAGCAGAAGTCGGTGGCTTTTAGCACTGCCGAAGCATAATATATTGCTGCTAGCATGACCTCGTGTGAGGCAGTCTGGTTGCAAAAGCTCTTCAGTGAGCTATTTGGATTTACATTGGATACCATTGTGATTCTCTGTAACAACCAGAGGTGGGATTTGATTATTGAGGAATCTCGTATTCGTCGATTACTCCAGCAGATAGACATCATCAGGGATATGGTAAGTCGATGAGCAAGGAGGCTCCATCCATTAAGATGATGTACAAGTCGATACACCTTGTCAAAGCCCCACAGAAAGATCTAATCTGTGATTTTCCCAAATGAATTGAAGTCATCAAGAAACCCTTGTACAAGGGTCCTGCATGTTGCATACATTGAGCTCTTGGAGCTCTGAGGGCTTGCGGTCATTACTAGAGCAACATACGACCACAGGGTGACTCACCCTCCCCTGGTGGTGCGCACTGGAACAAGATGATTCACTCTCTCGTGGAACAAGATGATTCAATCTCTTGTGTAGAAGGATGATTAGTCCTCCTGTGAGGCTTGGATTGATGTGTTCTCCATTGCAACTGTAGCAGGATTGATGTGTTCTCTTGTGAGGACTGGATTGATGTGTTCTCCATGGTGACTGTAGCAGGATTGATGTGTTCTCCTGTGAGGCCTAGATTGCTGTGTTCTCCATGGTGATTGTAGCAAGATTTATGTATTTTCGTGTGAGGGAAAGATTGATTAGTTCTCTTGTCGAGGCATCCTACCCATGAAGTTTGGGACTCATGGGAAGTAACTCTCATATGATCAATGAGTAGGGAAATGAAATTAGGGACCATAGTAGTATCGATGGACACATCATTGTATCTACCGTACTCCCTACACTAGAATGACCTCCATTGATCTGGGATCAATGATACTAATCTGGGACCAGTGGTAGGAGTTGTACCATGCTATGACGCTAACTTCGGGTCGGTTGAGACTGGTCTGGGACCAGTGGTACATACTCCGAGACTAATTTCGTGTCAGTGCAGTACTAGTATGGGACCAGTGAGAGCGGTACATACTATGACGCTGACTTCGGGTGGGTTGAGATTGGTCTGGGACTAGTGGTACACTCTCTAAGACTGCGATATTGGTCTGGGACCAGTGGTAGGAGTTGTACCATACTATGAAGCTGCCTTTGGGTCGGTTGAGACTGGTCTGGGACCAGTGGTACATACTCCAAGATTGACTTCGTATCAGTGCAGTATTTGTCTGGGACCAGTGAGAGTGGTACATACTATGACACTGACTTCGGGTCAGTTGAGACTATTCTGGGACTAGTGGTACACTCCCTAAGACTGCAATATTGGTCTGGGACCAGTGGTAGGAGTTGTACCATACTATGACGCTGACTTCAGGTCGGTTGATACTGGTCTAGGACCAGTGGTACATACTCCGAGATTGACTTCATGTCAGTGCAGTACTGGTCTAGGACCAGTGAGAGTGGTACATATTATGACGCTGACTTCGGGTCGGTTGAGACTGGTCTGGGACCAGTGGTACACTCTCTAAGACTGCGATATTGGTCTGGGACTAGTGGTAGGAGTGGTACTTACTATGAAGCTGACTTTGGGTCGGCTGAGACTGGTTTGGGACCAGTGGTACGCACTCTGAGATTGACTTTGAGTCAGTGGAGGATGATACTGGCCTAGGACCAGTAGAGTTGTACTCATTATGACGCTGACTTTGGGTTTGTTGAGACTGGTCTGGGACCAGTGGTACATACTCTGAGACTGACTTTGAGTCAGTAAGATACATCCTCGATCATTTCTTCTTCTTCATAATTCAGACAAAAGCAGAGTAGAATAGAACAATGTAAGAGTAGAGCAGAACATAGCAAAACAATACCGATCAGTACAGGGCAGAACAAGACAAAGCAGAACAGGCCGAATAAAGCAGAGCAAAACAGAGCAAAACAATACCGATCATTACAGGGCAGAACAAGACAAAGCAGAACAGGAAGAATAGAGCAGAGTAGGGCAAGGGTCAGGCTGTACAGGGTAGTGCATTTGATGGATGAATAGTAACGACCGATAAACAGATTGCAGATGAAGTTCTCCCTGGTTGAGAGGGAGTGTTAAAATTGGAAACCAGGGAAAAAATTCATGTGGGTCATCTTATTCAGGGCTGATAATATTTTTATTAGATTCCTTTCATCGAGAGGTGTATGATTGATATAAATATCATCCGATTCCGATAAGTATTCATGGAGATATGAATTTATTTTGATTATGGGATTATTATCAAGCCGACCTACAACTCATGTAGGCTCAGAAGCCCAACAATCGCATCTATTCAAACACCAACATTGTGTATAAATATAAGATGACTTTTCCTCATTTTCACTCACTCTTCTCATCACATCTCTCTCTCTCTCTCTACTGCGCAGAAATGAGTCTCTTCTCTATTGCGTAGAAATGGGTCTCTCTCTCTCTCACATGTGAAGCCAGAAGCTATTGAACCTGAAGCTACAACTGCAGATCCAAAGATTGACTTGCGTAGCCTAGAATATCTCCTCTTTGGAACTGCATTATAGGTTCATCTAAACCTCCTCTGAAAGTCGCAACTTTTGGTGGTGTAATGAAGTCAATCCGATGAACGGTTTGCAAGATATCGACTGCCCTAGTTTGAAGCTGGAAACTGCTGAAACTGAAGCTGCAACTGCAGAAGTAAAGATTGACCTGCGTGGCCTAGAAGATCTCCTCATCTGAACTGTGTTGTAGGTTCATCTGAACCTCCTCTGGAAGCTGCAACTTTTGGTGGTGGAATGAAGTCAATTCGATGGTCGGTTTGTGAGATATCGTCTGCCCTAGATTGATAATGAAGCTGTTAATGTTGATGTTGCTTTTATTGTACTATTTCAGTGATCATTTAGCCTATGGGAGATAAGGAAACCTACCTGGTAACAAATGTGTATGGTCCTCAAAGAATGGACGGTAAAATCAGGTTTCTAAATTCTCTGGAGGACCTCAGAGATAGACATGCAGGATTACCATGGATCCTAGGGGGTGATTTCAACATTATCAAATCACTTTCGGAGAAGAAAGGGGGGACCAGAATTACAAGAAAAGATTCTTTAGCTTTTCAAACCTTCATAGATAATATGAAGTTGGTGGACATTGCAACAAATAATGGTCTCTTTACTTGAAACAACAAAAGAGGAGGTGAGTCTCAGGTGGCCTCTAAATTAGATAGATTCATAATTTCAGAGGACCTTATGCTCTTATGCTCATAGACAAAGAAATGATAGCTAGAGTTCTCCCCTTTGGAGGCTCAGATCACTGGATGATTCAACTGGAGGTTTAGGGCATGGGAACCCTCAGGAATAGACCTTTTAGATTTGAGAACATATGGCTCTCCCACCCAGATTTCATAAACAACATTGCCAACTAGTGGGCAGAATATTTGAGCATTCAGGGATCAAGAATGTTCCTTCTCCAAAAAAGACTAAAACATATCAAGCTCAGGCTCAAATATTGGAACATAAATGAATATGGCAATATTTTTGAAGCTAAAAAATCTGTTGGAGGCAAAATGTCGGTACTCAACCAAGCCCTTATCACGGATGGCTTTGATAAGGATAAAAGTGATTAGGTTTCCAAATATCATTAAAACTGGGAGGGTTTATGTAAACAAGAGGAAATATTTTGGAGACAAAAGTCTTGAGTTCAATGGCTAAAAGAGGGGAAGAGAAATACCAGAGTTTTCCATAGATCCACTATTGCGAATAGAGCTCATAATAGGATTTCTTCGATCAAGGACAAGGGTGGTAATGTATTCAATTCTCATGAAGATATTGAAGCTTTGATAGTTCATCACTTTAGCGATATAGCAAAGGAAACTATTTCAGATCGAGAATAGTCCATCATGGTTCTTACAAGGCACATACCCAGGCTGGTCTCTAGGGAGGACTATTTCAACCTTAATAGGCAAATTACTAAAGAGGAGGTCAGTGAGGTCCTTAAGGAAATGCAGAATGGCAAGGTGCCCGGCCTTGACGGTTTCAACGTGGACTTCTTTAATGCTTGCTGGAGTATAGTCAAACAGGATATCTTGGATGTAGCCGAAGATTCCAGGAGGAATAAAACCATTTTGAAGGCACTCAATACCTCTTTTATCTCCCTAATCCCAAAACAAGACTTGGCTCAAACTCTTGACAGGTTTAGTGTTGGCATTATGATTCAGGTGTTGTCCTTGATGGAAACTCACTCAGAGGAGTGATACAGGTGATGGCAACTCACTCAAAGGACAGATCACAGTGTAGGAGGTAAACAGAGAGATATACGCAGGTTGACCGTGAATAAAAGGCGTATATACGCGGGTTAGCGAAGCAGAATGGGCGTACACATATACACGCAGGTTAATAAGAGTAAAGGCGCGTACATGTTGGAAATCATGGTTTTGGTTCGTGGTATTTGGTCCAAAGTGACGACCCCAAGTATTGGGTTCATGGTATTGTTTCTACATGGTTTTGGACCATGGTATTTAGAGAAGAGATCATTAGGCCAAGAAGGGTGCAAGAGTGAGCAAGGAATGAATGTCTGACGAAGTGCGAAGATCTAGTATTGCTGGTTATCAGTTTGTGCTACTTGGATTGGGTTGATATAACAGCAAAGGTACAAGTAATTATCTTTAGATCTGTACGCGGTTTGTATGAGGTGAAAGCGCGTATACACGCGGTTTTGGTATAGTAAAGTAGCGTATGCATTATGAGATTTGGTATTTCAGGTTGCTATTGATTCTACTGGTTGTTACAGAGTTCTGGGCTCTGGTTTGCATTCTGTGTTTTTGATGACAGGGTTTCAGTGATTCATTATTGGGTGATTTAGAGATTTATGATGCAAGTATAAGTGGATGATTGTATTGCAGCAGTGATTGTTTTGTACTTATGGATCCAGTCTGAAAATTGATGAAACGTGGTCCCAGAAGAAAAGAAGGTTGCAGCCTTCTGTAGGTCAGCACCTACGTACTAGTATATCCGCTAGTACAAGAGCTAAGGGGATTATAGCTCCCTTCCAGAAGTAACTGGAAAACGAGAGAGGGTTGTAGCCCTCTGCAGGTTGTAGCCTGCGTGCTGGTAAAGGACTGCGCCAGTTCATTGTAAAAGAAGTTTCTTATTAAAGGAAGAAAGAGACGAATTGCAGCAGGTGGTTTTCACCCACATTGGGTTTCCACCTTATATCATGGTGTTCATGTGTGCTTCTTATGTG